>JABSTQ010008832.1:0-46597 GCA_013358835.2 Ixodes persulcatus
TTCCTCGGTCTTCCGCCGGTGGTTTGCCAGATGCCCTCCGTTTGGTGTGGGACGTGAAACATCCACATTCCACTTTCTCTCGGTCCTTTGAGCTTGTGGAGTGCGTCGCGACCTCTCGCGATATCTTGCGACGAGAGAACAACGCTGGCACCATCTGTGAGGCAGCCCTGGAACCGCATTTCACTAGCGCAAAATCAAATGTACCTACTATCTATGGAAAATGGTTGTTTACGGTCGCCAACAGATTTTTCGGACTTTGCAGGGATCGTAAAAATGTCCGAATGATAGAGCAGTCCAAATATTAACAGATAAGAAAAGTTTCCTTAATTACGTCTAAGCGGGCTTAGAAAAGCCGTCAATAGTGCCTTGCTTCAGGTTACGCCTGCGCACCTGTTTCACATTACGCCTCCATTTGCGTTCGGCAACTTTCTGTTAGCTTGAGAATCGCTGCCTTCTTTTCTAGCGTTGTGGTCGAGTACTTTTCGCGTTTCTTAGCAACACTTTGTGGCGGTGGAAGAACAGATGGGGCCGTGACGTCCAAGCCAGCGTAGTCGGAAAACACGATTCATCGAGACGAGATGAGAGGCGCAGGTCCACGACTGCAATGGCGAAGGAACGAAGCAAAGTGGTAATAAGTGATAATGATAATGATGCGCAGCTAGAGAAAAAAGAGCCGTATAGCGTCACCTAGCGGTAGGACTTAGCAGTACTCAAGTAGCGCTTTCAAACCGAGCCAAACCATGCGCTGCCAGCACACCTAGAATCTAAAATGGCGGCTTTTCGGCTGTCTTTACCGCCCATCGCTCGCGACGATTTTGTTTGAAAAATTAAGCTTTCGGATTCGAAACTGTCCGAAACTTTGGTCGTGAATATCCACTACTTCTATCGGATAGATCATGGCTCCTCCTTTAGGTCCGAAATATTGAACAAGTCCGATTATCGGCGTCCCAAAAATCTGTCGGCGACTGTATAACATTTTCAAAAGTTTTTCGAGCCAATAACGAAAGACTGATGCGGGAAAAAAAAAGAGTAAATATACGGAAGTCGCGAGTGTTGCATGGCCTCTTGTGATCAGACGAGAGAATGCACTGGCACCATCTATTGGATGGCCCTGGAACAATCGCGACTTCCGCATACAGTCGCCGACCGATATTTCGGACTCGACGGGGATCGCGCAAACGTCCGAATAATCACGCAGTCCAAAAAAGTGAAATCTGCCAAAAAAATGCCTTTATTGGCACTTTACATACCAAATGGCTCGAGAAACCGGTCGATGGTTTGCTGGACGGTGTTTCGCCTTCGGGCGATCAGATCATTTTGCATTTCAGCGAGAGTCGTTCTGTCACTGAATACAGACGAAAGTACCATAAGCGCTTGGGTGAGTTCCGCGTTGGACGGCCGTACGATGGCCGGCGCGTCGTCCTCGGAGTCAGATTCGCTGTCTGGCTCGAGGACCTGGCGAACGATCTCTTCGTCCGTCAAGTCAGCACACACGTCGAGCGCACTGTCCATGTCCGTGAACTTGTCAAATGTCACGGCAGGGGGAACTGCATGACCGCCATCGCGCAGATCGGCAATCAAGTTCTCTGTGCTGATAGACTGTGCATCCGGCACGGGGTCTTCGGTTTCGACGGCCGACTCATTATCAAGAGTGAATCCCGCGTGGCGGAAGCAGTTGCGAAGGGTGTCGGGCGTTACCGCCTTCCATGCATCTGACAGCATACCGATAGCTGACAGTAAATCCACCGAGTATGTCTTGCCACTGTCCAGGCACAGCACCATACGTCCGAGCAGGCGTGCCCTGTAGTGGACCTTTAGATTTCGGATTATACCTTGGTCCATTGGCTGAAGGATGCTCGTTGTGTTTGCTGGTAGAAACTCCAACTGAATGGACTTCAGGTTGGAGATGTGCCCGTGCGCAGCGCAGTTGTCTACAAAGAGCAAAACTTTGCGCTTTTGCAATTCAAACTTGCGGTCCAGCTTGTGTACGTAGCCTTCGAAGAGCTGTTGGGTGACCCAAGCTTTCTTGTTCGCTTCATACAAAACTGGCAAAGATCTTATCCCCTTGAAGCACCTCGGGTTTTTAGATTTGCCAATCACCAGAATCGGAAGCTTCTCGGTGCCCGACATGTTGCTGCCCACCATAACAGTCACTCGCTCCTTGCTACGTTTTCCGCCGTGGCAAGGATCACCAGACAGGGCAAGCGTCTTCTCAGGGAACATCTTATAGAACAACCCGGTTTCGTCGCAGTTAGATGTGTCGTCCGGCGAATACTGGCGCAGCAATGCGTGCAGTCTTTCAGCGCGGTAGTTTGTGACGATTGTACTCTCAATGGCACCACTTTCGCCGCACATTTTTTTAAATGCAAGGCCGTATCTCTTCTTGAAATTCCGGAGCCAGCCGTCACTGAATTTGAAATTCGTGATCTTCATTTGAAGCGCAAGGGTCTCTGCTTTTCGCTCCAAAAGGTCACCGGACACCGGAACCCACTTGGCTACTGTGGCGTTGAGCCATGTGTGAAGGGCCTCCTCGAGCTTCGGGTGGCTGCCCTTGCTGACATTCTTCTGTCGAGACCCGGTCGGCTTTTCCGCGGCCTTCTTTATCTTCGTCTTGTTTCGGATGAAATCAGAGACTGTTTGCTTGGAAATCTTGAATTCCCTTGCGACTTCCGCTTGGCTGCGGCAAGATTCCACTTCCCTGATGATGGCAGCTTTCTTTTCAATTGTCATTGTAGAGTATCTCCCGCGTTTCGTTCGAGTCTTCGTCGGCGCCGTTGACGCAGTTGAAGATGCAGTTGGCGCCATTTGACACCGCTTGGGGGGAAACGGCAGAAGGCACGCGCACTTACAACGGCGGCGGACAACGTCGTCGCTCCCGGACGTTGACGAACACGACCTGACGACCCGACCGTGACTGCGACCGACTTCGACGCGCAACGTTTGTCGGCCGCAGATCAGTTCGGAAAATCGAAGGACGAGTTGTAGGTTGTCCGGAATTTCAGTCACTTTTATACATTAACTCTATGGGGCGAGTGGCGGTTCCGCGAAAATGGTCAGAATAATCGGGCATGTCCGAAATTTCGGCGTCCGAAAAATAGGTCGGCGACTGTATATTTCCTCTTTTTTTCCCGCATCACTCTTTTGTTATTGGCGTGAAAAACTTGATTTGGAAAATGCTCGGTCATGAGCAGTTACAAGTTACAACCTTTCGAATCTTTGGGTTCATAACATTTTTTCGGGGAAAGCGCGCTGAAATGTTTAGCAGTCCAGCATGGGTGAGCGATTTCTGCCGACAGTTTTCGAAAGCAGCAAATATTCCCAGGTGCAGAACTGGTATTCCGGATACTTTGGAGATGTAGCCGTCTATGTGGAAGTTGTCGGTCGTTCTTCGCTACAAAAATTTCTAAAGACCTTGTTTCTGAACTTGGAATTGATCGAAATTTGTTTTATCACCTCATGAACAATGAAGTGTCAAACCCAGCTATAACCAAGTCAGCAAAAATCGGAAATATGTTTGCTAAGTGGCTTAGGTCTGGACTTTTGCAAAATATTTGATTTTCCTAATATCTATGGCACACCTAGGTCATGCAGTATACAGCATAGACTGGTTGAATAGCCATTATCTCATTTCTTAAATAGTTAGCGCAAAGTAGCTACAGCAATGCTGCATCTTTATTTAAAGGAAACTTCGGTCAATTATTTTATTTGGGGATTACGACTGTTTTCAGCTAAGGCAGTGTCCCTGAATTACGAGGCATAATTTTTTTTTTTCTCAATATTGTGCATAGTTTTATAAATATCATGGCTAAAGG
Source organism: Ixodes persulcatus (assembly GCA_013358835.2). Taxonomy (NCBI): domain Eukaryota; kingdom Metazoa; phylum Arthropoda; class Arachnida; order Ixodida; family Ixodidae; genus Ixodes; species Ixodes persulcatus. The sequence continues at coordinate 3,813 of JABSTQ010008832.1, forward strand.
TTTGGTTTTGTGCATCAATGGCAAAACCGAAACTATCTGCTAGAGGGATGGCAATACTGATCATCAGCCGTACGGCCGTGACGTGACGTCACAAGGGTGCTGCGCCAGTGTTCCTCGACTAAAAACTAACCCGCTTGCCGCCCCCTGAAGAGCAGCTGGTTGCATCTTTAGAATCGGTTTTAGTGGAGTATGCGGCTTCACTTTGACGTAATATTTCGGCTGCGATCATATTTCATGCCACTAAAGCGATGCCAGTCATTTATTTTGCTTTCGTTTTCGACCAGAGTTGCTCTTAAAGGGGAAACAAGATGCTAGTCCCAAAATGTATTTTAAAAATTTATTTGGTTATTTTAGTGCAAATTACTACGTGTATCTGTTTCTTCTTTCTTTTTTCAAGTGTGGATTTTGTTTTAAAATACTTTAGTTGTCGAGATACAAGAAAAATATAAAAGCCTGATCAGGTTATTCCTTATGGGTCGTTAAGGCCCTTTGAAAAAAATATTTTTGTTGCTGAAGTGGTATGGATTTCTAGCTAAAAATTTGTTGTTCATTGTAAAGATATATATATTTCTGTAGAGAGATATCATCGCATAAAATTGTCTCGTGGCAAAAACTCTGACTCCAGGGGCAGACTACCGTAAAATTCCGAGCGAACGCCCACCCAAAATGAAGAGATAAATGGTGAAAAACATGGGGTGGGCTATCTTTGGGGACGCCTCAGCAAAATTTTATCAGAAATAATGATAAGAACCGGGGCACCCGCTACAAACCGCGTGACACGGGAACTGATACTGCAGATCACGGACACGGCGAATTTGCGTTTCACGATTCGATAAACACGCCGGAGTTCACTACGAACTCCTGTGTCACGGGAAAGGATACCGCAGGTTGCAGACGCAGCAGATTCGTGCGTTTCACAGCGCGATGGACCCGCGGAAACCCGCCGAGAACTCGCATCTCACGGGAACGGATAAAGCGGAAACCGATATTGCGTGCGCAGATCGCGGACGAAAACGCGGGAATCCACTGCAAACCCGCATGTCACAGAAACAAATCAAGCAGATCGCGGCCGCAGCAGAATCGCATTTCACGATGCAATAATACACGCGGAACAACTCGCGCGTGTTACAGCTAGGAATCGATATCGCGGGCAAAAACACGGGAATCCGCTAAAAACTCGGGAACGGATAGCGCAGATCGCAAACGCAGCAGATTTACATTTCACGCATTTCACGCGCGCAGATCGCAGACAAAAACGCGGGACCGCAGATCGCGCCGTTGACACGCGATTCCCGTCGGACATCGCGTGACGTCCGGCGGGAATCGGAGGGAGGGCGATGTATCGGAATACCGTTCCCAAAAGATGTTGGACAAAAAGGGGGGGTGGGCAATCCTTCAAACGTGGGCGTTCGCTCGGAATTTTACGGTATGTGCTACCAGTACATAGCCTGCACCTGGTACATACTCTGAATGTGAAAAAATTCTAATACACAGCACACCTTATGTCACGCAGAAATTATTCTTAATACAGCACACCTTATGTCATACAGAAATTATTCTCAACATAATCTGTCAATTACGAAATCTGTCACGTGTCGTCGTAGTGAACAATCTTGAAAACACAAATCCTGGTATGGCCCACACCCGCAGATAATTTGCATCACATTTACTTCTAGCTTTAAAGGATGTGTAGTCCAGAGAATACGGTAATACTGAATGTGAACTCGTAAGTATCTTTATGAACATAAAGACTCGCTGCTTTACGATTACAGCGAAGGTGCTTCAACACTCCCCTGGAGCCGAGAGCACTGCAGGACCTCAAAGCCATCGTGGCCAAAAACTTGGAAGGAGGCGTCGAACGCGACGGCCTCACCTTGGATGGTGAGTCAAAGCTACTGGAAACGACTTAATTTTCACGAGGACCTTATTTTTGCAAATTTTGCGATTCGAATGATATCGCGAAAAATAGAGCCGGCGAGTATGTTTTCCTGCGGTAACAAATAGATAGCACGCCACCCTCATCGCAAAAATTTTGTTCCCACGAAACATTCCCGGAATTTACACTTCACCCAATTAACGAAATATTGAGCCTGCGAAAATAAAGTCGTTTGCAGTACCATATTTTCCGGACTATAAGTCGCACGTCCGTATGTAGAGCCGTTTTCGCAGAAATGTTTGTATAAAAGTCGCACCTTTGTATAAGTCTCGCCTCTTTGCATGGTTCGCGCGATGAATTTTTCGTTTTCCGCACATTGGTATCGCAAAATCAAAGTTTCGCACAATCGGCTATTGCACGTACCATTTGATGCCCAACTTTGGCAATGGTCGTGGAATTCATTGTAAATAGTTAGGGGAAAAATGTGGAAAAGTGGGGGAGTTTGAGAAAAGCAATCTGGCAGACATCCCAAGAGCGTTTTTGGCTGTCTCAGGGTTCCTGTTCCTGCACATGGTGTTCATCCAGCGGGGCCGGCACGAGACTACGTGGACGGTGCTGCGCAAGTTTGGCTACGACGACCAGCTGGTGCTGCCGCGAGAGTACCTCTGCCCACCGTGAGTGCCCCACCGGCTTCTGGCTCACACCTTCTCCGGCGGTACCCCAGGTAGCACACCACAGGAACGCCTAGCTTGGCACAGGCTTGGCAATCCTAGGGGCCTAACTTGGGCCAGTTTTGCTCCAAGGCATTGGTTAGTTCCAGACTTTTCTCTGGCTCACCACATAACTGCTAAAGTGCCAAACTTGAGCCAAAGATGCCACTAAAGTCAATGAATGTTCCCAGAGTACCGAAACTGCCAAGCTTCGTTTCAGAACCGAGTCGCGGCGCAGCAGTCGCGATCACCAATATGATGCTGCCCCGTGCGGTCGAAGCGAAGCACGCACGGTGCAGCGTTCGTTGTCGTGTGATCTCTTCAATCCATGTTCCTGACGTCACGCTTGGAATGCACGACGTCACGCGTGAAATGAAAGTGATTAAAACATGACATGTAATGCGAATTAAAGGTCGCCTCATGTCTCAAATGATTTAACTCTATAAAGTCATTCATTTGCCTTAAAGAAAAATCTGAAGAATATTAGGCGGCATTCGAACGCAGGACTCTGGTTGTGATCCAGACACGCTGCTGATTACCACGCAAGGCACGCTTGCAAGGCGAATGAGAAGGCGATGTGAACGGGGCCCGATAACGCTATTGCATTCCACTCTTACCGACGAAGCTTAAGTGTCCGCCAAGTTTTGCCTGCCTGGCACAATGACGCCGCCACGAATGCAGCTGGGGAGTCCCCGGGATAACTCTCGCCGTAAGATAAGTGCAACATGTCGGCCCCTGCCTGTTTGGAATCTGTGGCTCCCACTTATGATGCAGGCGTGCTGACCACGACTAACTGGCGCAGTGTCGGGAGAGAGTGTTTCGGGCACGTGCAATTACACACGAAAGAAGGCAACTCGTGGAACTCTTTCTTCTCGCATTGTTTGTCGATGTTCTTGCGAACTACCGAGGCTATGCGGTCACCACCGCTGTTGAATCCTCGTGCTTTCGGAGACGGCACGTCGTGCAGCGACAAACAGTTGCGCACTGATTGCTGAACCTTTTCCTTCCTACTCAAACCGAAGCATCAGCGGTGCATTTTAGAGTCTCAACTCAAAGGAGTACTGCTTTCATTTAGCAACATGACCCGCGTGATTGCTACGCAATCTAGCTGCTATTTTGGGCAGCGTTCTCGTATAAGTCTCGCTCGAGCTTAGAATAATTTTCTTTTCATTTGGATGCGGGAATTGCATGTCATCTTCCGGATTTCCGAGAATCGAGGATCTAGTGGAAACCGAGCTGCTAAAGATTCGGATCATTGTCGCAGAAATAAAATCTGACCGTTCGGAAGCCCGTCTGTCTCCTACGACAAATTGCACTCAAACGTGCCGGACTCCCCGCATTTCTTTTTCTCTTTTCCGATTTCAGGATTCGAGTGCCGCCAGGCAGCAGCACGGAACTCAGTTCCAAGGGCTTTCAGTTTGTGACTGCTCTCTTCGAGAAGCACGACCAGGCAAGTGCGAGCCTGCCCTCCCGCATCCGCGGGGTGCAGTAGGGGGCGTCCTTGTCGGGCTCGCCGTTGAAGCTCATTGTGAGCCAAACTCCAACGCCGCAGATTTTTATTTTACTGGCAACGGCTCTTGGTGGGAACCTCCCCGGGGAATTGCATCGTTATCCTTCACGAAGACCCCCGCTGCCTCGAGCGTGCGGCGCAGCCGTAGCACGCGTCGAAAAGCAACGAGCGCACGCTGGAGGCCAGGCGTTGAACGAAATGCCCCGTCGTTCTTGCCTTGACAATGGCTGTAGCCACCGCTCCGTCGTGGCAGCGCATACGCGCAGTCATCCGAGCAGACGAACTTGAGCGCCGTATGGCTAGACCTCGGAAAGTTCATAGCGTGTCTGAAGAATGCAACCTTCGGTTACGGCGTGCCAAGGACTTTAACTCCACAGATTTCTTTTTACTGACAACAGCTCTTAGTGGGAACCTCCCCGGGTTGCGGAGTACGGAGCAGGCACAGGAGTGGAATCGAGAGCGAAGGCGAAAAAGGCACGAAAATTCTCAGGATTGTGCTCGGAAGGAGGCGCAGAAACGACGCCGACGCCACAACGATGGCAAATTATGCGAGCGCCGAGCTGGCGTCGCCGTGTCACACGTTACAGGATAGCTTAGATTCATTCGGATTTTTTTTTAAATTTCTTTACGCGACACCCCCATTTTCCAAGTGGCATTAACAAGAAAGACGACACAAGCGGGAGATAAAACACGAGCAAGCAACCTCTCCTGCCTCTTGGGATGGCAGTGCGGCCACACCTCAAAGGCAGACCGACCTTATGCTGTCCAAACACAAGTGCCTAATTTGTTTTGTTTTTTTTGCTGGGGATGGATGACGGTGTTTCGATTGAAGCGGCCAAATTGGTAGCTTGATCCAAGAGTCGCGAAGGAAGTTACGCTTAGAGCATGGGTTCTCAAACTGGGCTTTTAGGACCCCAGGGTTTCCCAGAGTACCCCAAGCTCTCAAGTTTTCTCAACCGTCTGTGCCACTATGTAAAGCATTTTTCCTATTAAAGCATAGTTGGCGGGAACTGCGAGCACTGTCCCTTGCTTGCACGTGCGCCTCACCGCGCTTACGCGCACGTGTGGATCTGGAAATCAAATCTGGAAAAAAACAGTAAAAAAAAAGAGTGGGATGCATAACAAGAGCAACTCTGTCTTCATCCAAGATACAAGCTATACAAGCAACAAAAAAAACTGGCATAAATAAAAGACAGCGAGAAAAAGCAAATAAAACTTTCAGCCTTTCCACTCTGGTGAAGAAGGAAGGCCAGCGAATCTGTGCTGTGGTGGGAATGAAGTAACGGCCGACCGCAAGTCGGCAAGCCAGAGTGGAAAGGCTGGGGCCCTAATCTGGACACTTGGCGAAAAAGTCGGCGAGAAAACCGGCGGCTGTGATTGGCCGGTGCCAAGGTCAAGCGAGGCATTGGCCAATCACGGCCACCAGATTTCTCGCCGACTTTTTTGCCAAGTGTCCAGATTAGGGCCCCTAGAAAGGTTGCCGCCATCCATAAGCGACGGCGGCAACCAGACAACTGGCAAGCCAATTGTCTGATTGCTGCCATCGCTCATAGATGGCGGTAGCTGTCCAGGGTGTTGTGTCGACATTTGTTTGCTGGCGGACACGATCCTGGGGAAACTGGCCCTCAACAGCTCCGCTGTAAAAACTGGCTAACAAGAACAGCAAAGAGAAAAGATAAACAAGGCGTTTGAAGCATGACTGCACAACTGTTGTCGACGGGCTCAACCCCAGCTAAAGGTTTTCTTTGGGGCTAAGGAGTCGAGGCAGAGTGTCGTCTTTCCTTTCTGCCCCCTTGTCTCTTTCGCTACTTCCGGTCGGAGCTAGAGGAACTGCTGGTGCGCGCTATGATTTTCCTTGCAAACTCTCAGCACGTGCAAACCGATTGCAAGAGCTGCGACGGCAGTGTGTGGGGAGAGCCTACCTACAAGAGTGCTGCGCACGGTTCAATGTATCGAAGGTCCCGGGTGATGGAGTTCAATACAGAAGCACGAGACACCTATACTTTTACACGGGGCTTTCAAGGGGATGTCTTGAATGTTCCAAGTAGACAATAATCCTAAATGCTGGGTTCTATATAATTGGGTTCAACTGTATAATTAATTAGTCTAAAAACATCACATTAGGTAAAAGAACCCTTTGAAGGGAGCTCTCCTGGTTGACTCAGAGTGCTTGCCTGCACAGACCAGTGTCCACTGCATGATCTTACTTTTGCCAGGTGTGTTGCCTAGCCATACCTGCCGACATGCATCTTTATAGTTGTGATCTTTCGCGCAATATTTGCTGGCAATATTTGCTTCAGTAACGAAATTCACATGCTTTGCAAAACGTCCTGATTTCCAGTAGTGGTATCTGACCTGTCTGACGTCGTTTAAAACTTCCAGTAACCCCTCTTAAAGTTTAGAATGCGATAGCCCCCATTTTTTCTTAATTGTTGCGTATGCCGTAACATCCTGAACAAGCGCCCACGAAAAATTTAGAGATAATCGTGTAAAACTGGGGGATGGACACTCCTTAGGTGAACAATATGTAAAGATATGCACTTTGTGTGTTTTCCTAATATTACAAAATTCAGGGGTGGGCGCTTATTGTTGAATGGGCGGATGTTCAGTATTTTACGGTCATTCAGTTGGCCCATGTCATCTGGTAGACTCGGAAGATGAACTCTTACATTGACTTCCGAATCAGTTGAAAACATGTTTCAGTGTTTGCCACCTCCATATCTTCATTGCGTCACAAACATTATTGTCATGGCAACATTTTTGTTGAGTAGGCCCATGACCTCATGATTCTAAGTTACCGCAAAAACGAAACTATTTACGATCGATTAATGCAAACTGGAGAACATTTGAGACCGTCGATAGAACACGAGCGTGACTTGAAAACCGCTAAAAAATCCCGCCTACCGCAAAACGGCAATTTCTCTCGCCAGACAAATGAGAAAACTGCAAAATTTAGCGGGAAAAGTGCTAAATCGGTGGCACTGACTCGCGTCTGGGGGGCAATCTGGTGTTGCAGGACGAGGACGGCTGCCTGTCCCCCTTGGAGCTGCGCTCCCTGTTTGGGGTGTGCCCGTGCTCCCCGTGGGCCCCCGACCTGGTGGGCACCGTGGCCACCGACCACCGGGGCTGGCTCACCCTCCAGGGCTACCTGGCACACTGGGCGTGAGTGCAGCCCCTCGACGCGTTTGTCCGAGGAGATGCGTCAAATGCGCCAGCGCCGGAGGGCGATGCAAAGCGCAAGTTCATCGGCTACTTTTGCGGGTGTTGTGGTGATGTCCGAACGGTGAGCTCCGATTGGCTCTGATTGAAGGATAGTGGGTAGACCTCTGGGCAGCCTGCCTTGAGGTCTACCCACTATGCTTCAATCAGAGCCAATCAGAGCTCAGCATTCCGACGTCGGCACAAGCCCCTGCAAAAGAACCGGTTGAACTTGCGCTCCACGTACCACCCTGAAAACGAGGCATGCGCCTTCCTCCCCCAAACATCACCACTAGTGGATCCACATAGCGCCGCCTAGCCCATACCGACGTCGCCGCGGGCACCCCTCGCGGTGTCTCGCAACTAGGACGATGCTAGCAAGTGGCGACGCTGAGGCACACGCGTCTGCCACTTTGCGGCATACTGTCGCGGAGTTTAGGCGTTTTTGTTGCTTGGGGCGAATCGGAGATCCACTAAGGATGACGTCGAGCGCGAGCCTTGTCTTCTAGGTGTCTTTGACGAGGCTCTTGCCTCGTGCGGACCCTGGAAGCGAATGGCGACGCAGCACCCGCCCGTGCCACGTGTCTCGCGCGTTTGTGCAACGGCTGTTCTCGGTACTTGTAAAGGTTGGCTCACGCACTCGCGATTGCTTATGACCGAGTGCGTTACGCGCTCTCACAATCTCTTGCGACAAGATGACGCACCGGCATTATCTATCGGCCAGCCGTGGAATGCTCGCAATTTCCGTACATTTTGTGGTGGGTTTTTTTCTGTATCATTTCTCCACGATTGGCTGGAAACAATTATGGCAATGTTATAAATGACCATTTCTCGTAGATGGTACTTGCGTATGATCTCGCAAATACCCCAAATCCTTCGCTCTAGCGAAATGTAGATCTGGGGCCACCTCATAGACGGCGCCAGTGCGTTGTCTCGTCGGAAGAGATTCCGAGAAATTTTAAGGGGACACACCCCCTGGAAGGGTCAACTTTTGAACCCTTGGCTTAAAATTAATGAAATTTACAGGGTAGGCTGGTGGTCATGCTAGAGGGTACATGACAAAATTTCAGGTATGTCGGGTAAGTGAGAAGGAAATTAGGGCTGCTTCTATCAGCAACACCCCTACATTGTTTAGTTAATCTATCGTCGGAAACTATCACAATATTCAAGATTTGTATTCGCTAGATATGTAGCAGAAGGCCTAGGGGGTGCGGCTATGGAAAGGTTTTTGTAAAAAATCAGTTATTTCTATAAATTTTCTCTTCTGCACAATTGGTCAACTTTTTGGTCTTCTGTGTCTTCGACAAAATGTCAACATTTTTTATAAAAGACATCCGTAAAGTGACAAAAACATTCCATAGCCGCACTCCTTATTAAATTTCAGTCAGGAAAAGTGAAGAACGAGCATTCCCTGCATTGCCATTATCAAACGATAGATTGACTAAAATGAAATTTATACCAAAAAAAAAAATGAAAGCCGTTTACAACTCCCTGTAACGCCGAATTAGAGCGCAGCTCTTGAGGAGGAGGGGAAGGCACGGGGGGGGGGTCGCGTGACCTCGGGGGGGGGGGGGGGGGGTTCACGCGACCTTGAGGGGTGTGGGGCGGAGAAAATTTTCCGCTAAATTTAGCGGGGAAAATTTTACACTAGATTTAGCGGGGAAAATTTTCCGCTAAATTTACCGGGGAAAATTTTCCGCTAGATTTAGCGGGGAAAATTTTCCGCTAAATTTAGCGGGGAAAATTTTCCGCTAGATTTAGCGGGGAAAATTTTCCGCTAAATTTAGCAGGGAAATTTACCCATCATGCACCGCGCGGTTACGCCGACGGCGACGCCACTCAAGCCGGAAACGAGCGCCTAAGAGCTGTGCTCTAAAATTGGAACGGAGCAAAGTGCGTTCAAAGTGCTCCAAACCCTGCCTTTTCTTTAGCTTCAATGGACAGAAAATAATTTATTAAAAATTAACTATGCAGTGTAAACTAATGAAACTTTCTGGGAATGCTCTCTGGAGGCTGTTGGATGTATTTATATAATTTTTCAAAATCAACATTTCTTGCAGAAAATGTTTTTTCTGGGTAGTGTCCCCCCTTAAGGCGCGCGGTCGTGAGCGGTTGAAAGCGCAAGACTGACCTTTAGGTTCGTCGGCCTCCGTTCCGATCGGTGCAACTCTGTGTTGCAGTCTGACGACAGCGCTGGACGTGCACAAGACCTTTGAGTGCCTCGCCTACCTGGGCTACCTGGGGGCAGGGGAGGAGAGCCAGCTGTCGGCCGTGCATGGTGAGCAGCCGCGTTGGGGTCTGCTCGTGTCTCGTCGAGAGGCGGCCCAGTATACACGTCTGTTATTCGGAGCAAACGAGTTAAAAGGGGGACTATCGCGGACATTTCTAAATGCCGGGTGTTTTTGAGAAAAAAGAACCAACTTTTATTTTGCCCGCGTAAATAAACTATGCGTCGCGGGAAGCTGAAACTCTGTGAGGATGTGACATAGCGGTTAAGACGGAGCGCAAAAGTTTGAGGACATGGCATTACCTGTATCTAAAGATGAAAGGGAATGACCAAAATTTTCAATGACCCAACGTCCACCTAAGCCTAATATCGACGGAACATGGAATGACAACTGTCCTTAGGATTCATTTCGGTGAAAGAAACTCAATCGGTGCGTAATAAAACGAAAACTTTCACATTCTATTCCAACCGCTAGTGTTGCATTCTCGCACAGTTTTAGTTTACTGCGACGTGTAGTGTATATTTACGTGTTTCAAGAAACATGTCTTTTCTTTCTTAAAGACACCAGGTATATCTAAGAGCATGTTATTCACTTCCCAAGTCTGGAAGTGACCGCCACCGATTTTGTTTCAGAATTTTAGAATGGATATTTATGTGACAACGTGCAGTTTGCAAAGATTGGTGGAAACCTTCAAAACGATGGCTTTTGACGAGAGTTTGAGCGAGAGACGAGTGATGCAGCTCTTGCGTCTGGTGTCGTCGCATACGTTTCTCTTCCTTTCCCCCCTCCGTTCGCTTGCTTCTCCCCTCGTCCAAACACTTGCAACAAGGTCCGTTTCCTCTTGGCAGTGGCAAATGTGACCAGACAACTTGCAGTTTGCAAGGACCATTTGGGACAGAATTTGCGCAAATTTTGCCAAGAGATTCAGTGACAAACAAGACGGTGTCAACTTGTTCACCGTGCCTAGAGTCCCTTTAACGTAACAGAGTGACGACATTTCAGTCATCTTGTCCCTTTTATCCCTCAAAACCATTGTTGCCAGTTATCTGGAGCTTTGTCCAGAATCGTAGGAGACGCTTTTGCGGAGCGGAACGACGTTGTTCGAACTTTTGACACATAGTCCAAAGGTCAGAAAGTTGCATTTTCAGACGGTAACCGTTGCCAATAGACGCTTTTCGAAAGTGCGCGTCATCTAGTAGTTCCTGAGCAAGTAATCCGTGTTCGCCATTGTTTGGACACATACCGTAAAAACCCGCATATAATACGAGGTTTTTTTCCAAATTTTGCCATGTAAAATTTGTGGCTCGTATTATACGCGGGTCCCAACAATTTTCAGCTTCAATGAGGCGCGATCTAACGCAGTTCGACGTAGTTTCGGTTTCGAAGCAATATGGCGTTCAAAACAGCTATCATCATCATTAAAATCACAATGTCCGATGCGCCACCATCCGTCCACAGTCAGGCTAGGCAATGGCGTCGGCGCGAAAACAATGCTCGGCCGCCTTCAAAAGATAAGTCGTTTTGGTTGTGGAAGACATCGGCAACAGTGATGCCGGACGACAATTCGCCGTAAATGAAGGGAGCTTCCACGGATGGAGACGACAAAAGCAAGCTCTGTTCGCGTGCAACGGAACAAGGAGACGCTTTAGAAACCCAAAGAATGGCGTGTTCGCCGACTTTAGTCGAGGCAAGTTTCAGCGACTTTGTGAAAGGGCAATGTGAAACGGCACCTCGCGACCTCGTCGTAAACATCGAGCTGCTGCAAGAGAAGGCGAGAGAACTTTGGCGGAGCCGACATTGGGCTGCTAGCTTTATGCGCCGCGCCAGGTTTTTACTGCGTCGGCGCACGCTCGTCGCTCGCTCTTTCAAAAAGTGCGGGAGCTCAAATGAGCTCGAAGGCACTGAAGACGACTGCCTTTGAGAAGAGGCGTCGGAGAAGGAGTCTGATGGATGTGATGACAGTGATTGAGGTTCAATTACGACGCAAATAAACGTTTTTCTTAAGACTTCTTGGGTCGTATTTTTCGTGGAAAATTTTCGCAGTCTTTAAATTGTTTCGTATTATACGCGGATAAAACTTTTTTTTCTTTTTCGCTGTCCTCAAATCATGCCTCGTATTATACGCGGGTTCGTATTATATGCGGGTTTTTACGGTACTCTGATCGTATATTGGACACAAGGATGCGTCAGCGTTGGGCGTAAACTCTGCTCAGGTCCGTATCGAGACGAATACTGCCTCAGTGTTTGGCGAGGATTCGGATCCAATCGCACACTTCGTGCCCAAGAAATGGTGACCGCTAGTGTTGCTTGATGCAGTTTTCAAAAGGGTCTATGCGGAAAGCAAGTCGTCTGCTTCTTGCGCAGGAGTTACGGTGACATCACGAAGACGCCGAGCTCCGATTGGCTCTAATTGAAGGATAGTGGCTACACCTCAATGCAAGCTGCCTTGAGGTCTACGCACTATCCTTCATTTAGAACCAATCGGAGCTCGGCGTTCTGACGTCACTACAACCCCTGCAAAAGAAGCAGATGAACTTGCACTCCGCATTGCTCCCGCTCTGCAATGGGCAACAAAATGGTTGTGCCCAAGGAACCCCTCCCGATCTCGATACAGTAAAGCCACGCAGAAGCTTGTGGATCGTGTGCGCAGTACTGCATATACTAGGGAGTGTTTGGCTCGTAGTTACACATCAATGGATGACGTGCACTGAGGGTCGGCCTTACACCATCAGGCGCCCAGGCAAACTCCGGCCATACGCCCTTTTCTACTAGGTACGACATCGCATTGTTACTAAACATGCGAGTAGTGGCTCAACACAAGCGTTCTTTCAACATAGAACCGCATTCCAAAAGCGAGCCATGATTGAGCATAAGCGTTGTGTCGGTCACTGTGTTCAGATTTGATTTGATTTGATTCAAAACACGCACATTCAACTTTGTGTGGCATGACTCAACAGCAGTGACCTAACTCAAAATGCATTTTAATACATTCGCAAATATGACGCTATATAAAACAGCAAAACAACATGACGACGACATGTGGAGAGCCGCCACGTAATCTTAGAGCTGAAACTTGGGCGTAGAACTTCTAGAACATTTCAGTTCTAAGAGCAGAAAAGGTGGTCGCTTGTTCGTGCTCTAACATTGTCATACAATGTACAATGGAAGCTCGTGACACACCTTTGAAGGCAACCTTGCAAGCCTTCAGCATCGCATATTTGGCTACGGCTTGGGACAGTATCCTGTTTTCAATGCACAAAATTGCCAGTGAAGGTAGCCTGTCATCTGAAGTCTGTCATCTGCCATAGTTGATCTTAGGTACGTCTTAATCAGTTCTAATTTTAAGAAACTCCTCTCTGCGGTTGCCACTGACACTGGTAATGTGTGGAGGATCCTCAATAACACCATCGTGTTTGGGAAATTGCCACACAGATGGCTGTCCGAAAGGAATCGAAGGACGTCCTGGGGAATACTGCAATCACTGAGCAGTAGGCTGCGCGGGAACAGCTCTTTGCAAAGATCTGTGCCGTCGATGTCCTCACTTTTGGGCTGTTTCAGTGCATGATCGAGAGCTTGGCAGAATTTGTGAGGTGCGGCTCTGTCTGGAAGCCAAGTGCAGTCATAAAGGAATTCCCACATGCTTACTTACAATGCTAGCAAACATATGAGTAGTGGCCCAGCACGAGCATGTTGTAAGCCATGAACTGCATTCCAGAAACGAACGGCGATTAAGCCCATAACATCGTGTCAAGGGCTGTAAAAAAAAATCAAGAAGCTAAAAAAAAAAATTAATAAGGGTGCAGGATGTTGCTTCCTTATTGATGGCGCCCTATGTGACCACCCAGGTCGCCCACCCGTAAGGCCGGTACTGCCCACACCTGTTATAATGGTGCTCGAAAAGAACAAATTCTTCGCTTAACAGGGTACTCCGGCGATTTATTTAGCTACCCAAACTAACTATATTTTCGGAATAACCGGCCTTTACCCTTTCCGGTATGCTATTTAGGACCGCGAAATTCAGAAGGGTTATTGTGAAATCGGCAAGTGAAAATTATGCCAAAACCAACATTAAAATATGCTCACGCTTTTCAGTGCCGTGACATCGTGAAGGAAAGCAGGGTTGCAGTCTAGGAATGGACTATGCCGAGCGTTTGTTTCATGCTGCTGCACGGATGCTGGAGTGAGCTTCCAAAGCAATCATTTGACACGATCAAACTGCTTTTAGTCAGTTGGAAACAGTGTCTGCAGTCCAGTACAGTACAGTACAATACAGTCCCTTGCCTTCCCCTGACGTCACTTTTTCATTGTTGCCAGTAGAGACTTTCACTTTGAAAAATGCGGTGAGGACCTAAATTGTGAATTCAGTGACCTCGCAAAAAAAAAAAAATTAATTTTCGCACAAATTTGGGTTACTATTTCAGCGATCTTGTTGGTGTGTTAGCAAATTTTCAGGCAAATCGGGGACTATGAAGAAAACGCCTGAGTAACCCTTTAAGGGGGAGGGACGCCCGAGAAAATTTGGGAGCTTGGGCAGCCCACGACGATACTCTGGGGAACCCCTGGGTTCCTAGAAAGGCAATTTGAGAACCCATGACCTAAGCAGGGCCCACATGTGGGTGTTTTGCAAATACTTTCAAAAATTCCTACAAGTAGGCTGGTCAAGAAAGAAAAGAAACTCTTTTCTGGAACAAGCTTCCAGCCACGGCGAACATTGGGGATTGCCAGAAACACGCTAATTAGCAAAATGATTGCCTTAAATTTACTAATTCACTTTTTAATTTGCAAAAATCAAGAGCTGGTTTCAATGAGAAACTGGCTGAGCGTCATCGAAAAACCCCCATAATTAGTGTATTTTAGGAAGGCACGTGTGAAGCGCGAGGGTTTCCGCTCATGCAGCAGGCTGGAGGCTGGCGATGCATAAACGCGGATAATAAGAAAATTGTGCAAGTTTTCGTGTCACCAGCCTGCTGCACGAGTAAATACTTAGCACACCCTCGTGTTTCACACGTGCTTTAAGCTGACAGTGGAACCGCCATGGCTGGCAGTTTGTTCCCGAAAAGAGTTTCCTTCTTCTTTGTTTCTTCTCAGTCACCCTATGCATGTGTAGGGATTTTTAAAGTATTCTTAGAAACACCCTCCCTATTTGCTGGGAGCTGAAGAAACACGAGGCTTAGCAATTCCCAGGCATCTCAATATACAGAATGTCCCCCCTAAAAATTGACAGGGTTGTTTGTTGTTTTTTTTTTACCAGAAAAATAAACTATCGCGAGAAAGTGGGGGATTGGCACTTGTTAGGTCACAAAATTTATATGTCTGTACTGCACATATTTTTTTTCAGATATTATAACATTTAGGTTTAGGTGCTCAGTGTCCCGACATTTTACGGTATATGCATCTCCGAATGCTCATTCTGCACCCAAATGTAGGCCTATCGGTTTGGACCAGATGCCAAAGTTTTGGAACTACCGTAGAATACCGCGCATCCGCCCATACCGCATTGAGCGCCCATTCCCAAATTTGTAAGATCTGAGGAAATATGCGCGGTACATTTTTATGTAAAATTGGTGACCAGACAAGCGCCCATCTCCCATTCTCTCGCGATTATTTCTAAATTTTTAGTAGACGCTTGCTTGGTATTTTACAGTAACCGTCGTCTTATTAAAAAGTCATAACCCATTTTCTGAAATTTTCAATGGGAAAATGGCGGCCGACGGACCCCTTATAACATTTGGAGCTCAATGGCACCGGTTACCGTAATGGGATTAATTTTTTCATTGAAATTTTCAGAAAGTCGCCTATAATTTTTTACTTAGATAACGGTTAGTTCTGAAAATTTCGCATTTGGTTCAACCGCCACGGCTACATTTGGGCACGGAATGAGCGTTGGGTGATGCACATTGTATATATTTGTTCGCTTATTTTTTATTGACTCGTATCTTTTTTGTATAGTTTTCTCTCTTATGTTGGTGTAGCTTGACTTGTGGTGGTACCAAGAGCTGGTCAAGCTGCGAAGAGCTGCTTTTTCTTTTGGTTTTCCCCATTGTTGTGGATGGAAATAGAGCAGTGTTCCAAATAGTTTATTTTTGGGGTAAAAAAAAACCCTGGAAAGTTTTTTGGGGGGACACCTTGTACCTCTAACGAGATTGCGACATTAGCCGATAGTCCCGCATTTCTCAAGCTCTCGGCAAGTACGGCGGCTCTGGCTGCGGCCGTGCATGTGGGCGCACGGGGCGGGGGTCCTCAGACGCTTGGGGTTCCCGTGCAGTGACGCGGGAGAAGCAGCTGGAGGTTCAGCAGCGGCAGACGAGCCGTCAGGTGCTGCACTGCCACGTGCTGGGCCCCCAGGGGGCGGGCAAGACCTCCTTCCTGCGGGGCCTGCTGGGCTGCGGCCTAGACCGGGGCTCCCACCCGGGCTCCAAGTACGCCGTGGACCGGCTGCCCGTCTACGGCCAGGACAAGTACCTGCTGGTGAGGCCCGCACCTCCCCCGGGGTCCGATTTCGGCCACCGCGAGAGCGACACTGCAGAGCGAGCAGAGATAGCATCCGTTGATGGTTCATCTGCTAGCGAAGCACGCTGTTTTGTCTGCTACGAAGCGTCTTTTGGAGACGTAAGTAAATCGAACAAACACCGTACGTTGTCTGCCAAGAGACTTGCAAAAAAATTACAGGAGCGCACTTAAGGGGGGACGCGGGCTTTGAAAACCGAAAAATCGCGAAAAAGTCGATTTTTAGAAAACCTTATTTTTCGGTTGTATATCTCATAAACTACCTTCTCTGTAATTATCAGCACCAAATACAACGGGGAAATATTTAAAAACAATTATTTACGAGGCCTGGGTAGCATCCAAGTGACGGTCAAACGTCAAAATCAACCCCAACTTCGCGCGCTCGCCATTTTCGACGTGTTTGGCCGACGGCCGCCATCTTAGTCTTGTTTTGAACGTGAATTCTTTCTCTTTTTTTTGCCAGCTCCCAAAATGGCGTCGGCCGCGTGGTTACGGCGTGGTCGCCGTTCTTCCGTGTCGCAATTGCAAGAACGCGATTGGACAGAGCGCGCGCTCGAGGAGTGTGCGGGGGAGCGCGCGACTGCTATTGGCTGGGACGCGATTTCTCCGCGCGCGGAGCGCTCTCCTCCTCCTCCGTTTCTCCTGCTGCTGCCGCTCGCGTCGTCTGCTCTCGGTAGTGGTCTGCTTGCACGCGCTCTTGCTTTGTCAGCTCCGCTTCGTTTTTCGCCATCTTTACGATCGTTTTCCGAACTTTCTTTGAGTAGTTTCGTGTAGCGTGCCCGTCTGTTTCGTGGTCGCACACGATGCGGGGTTCGAAGTACAAGACGGTGCGCGCGTTTGGCGCGCGGAAGCGGTCTATGAAGTTAGTGCGGATGGCGAAGTTGGAAGTTTCTGCGCGGCGTGCCGTCAATGATGATCGCGTCAACACTTCTAGTGATGGATTTTCTGTGCCATCGGCTGTCGTCGAGGAAGAACTCATCGCCCCGCTCACGCCTGGAGTACCGAGCATGCCGACCCTTGTGGTTCCTCCCGAGATCGCAGGTCCCAGCGCCCGTCTTCCGCCTGCCGCGACAAGTGGGAGCGCGTCTTCCAGCACCCATCTGCGGACGCATTTCCTGACACGTGAGGAGATCGAAGCAGAAGCTAGACATTGCGATACCGTTCAAGCCGAACTTGGAGCTATGCCAGCAACCCAGAGGAAGTTTGAAGCCATGCTGCCCAATCCCACGCCTGCCTCTGCTACAAGCCAAGGTGAGAAGTTCTGCCTTGTTCAGATCGACGTTTTGAGCAACCTGCTCTGCTGCACAGTGTGCAAGCATTGCTCGGGAACTGGATTGACTGTCCAAGAAGGCACCAAACTCGGACTGGCAGCAAAACTCGAGGTCGTATGCCCCCATTGCGGCATTATTGCAAGTTCCTGGACTTCGCCACGCCAACAAGACTCGAGGGCCTTCGAAGTCAACATCCGCTCCATCATGGCGATCAAGCAGATAGGAAAGGGGCAGACAGCTCTCAATGACTTTTGGGCAGCTATGAACGTCTCCCACAGAGGTCTCCACCACAAAACGTTCCAGGAGCACCTGAAGAAGACCTTCAGAGAACCAGAGGCCCTGTGCGTGGAAAAGTTTTATGCCGAGTCAGCTGTCGCGGTGAAGACAGCCTGTAAGAAGATGGACCCGGGGTTCTGCAAGGATATCACCGTGGTGTACGACGGCACATGGCACAAGAGAGGGCACACATCTCACATCGGAGTCGGGTCAGTCATAGAATACCACACAGGCCTCATCTTGGACGCCGTCGTTTTATCCAACCTGTGCCTTGGTTGCCAAACAGGACCCAAGCCTGGAGATCAAGGGTATGACAGCTGGCACATGCATCATGTCTGCCAGAAAAACACGGACGCCAAATCTGGGAGGATGGAGGTCGAGGCGGCCCTGACCCTCTTCAAGCGCTCTATCTCCAAGCACGACCTGCGGTATACAGCACTTGTCTCCGACGGGGACAGCAGGACGTTCTCTGCCCTTACAGAAGAGAATGTTTACGGGCTAGTCCCCATCGTGAAGGAAGAGTGTTTGAACCATGTTCAGAAGAGGATGGGGACGGCACTGCGCAACCTTGTCCAGAAGAGCGACAAGCCGTTGAGCGGTAAGGGCAGGTTGACGAAGGCCCTCATCGACAAGCTTACCGACTACTATGGCTGGGCCCTCCGAAACCACTCCAAGGACGTGGCAGCGATGCAGCGTGCTGTTATGGCCACCTACCATCATGTCACGTCGACTGACCAGGAGCCTCACCATGAACTCTGCCCGGAGGGAGCTCAATCGTGGTGCCGTCATAGAGTTGCCGAGGCAAAAGGTGAGCCACAGCCCCAGCACAAGCACAAACTCCCAGCCTACGTCGCTGCAGCTATGCTGCCCGTCTACCAACGCCTGTCGCAGGTTTCTCTGCTTCAACGCTGCTTGGGAGCAAAGACTCAGAATGCATCTGAGTCTTTCCACTCTGTCCTGTGGTCTTTGATGCCTAAGGAACAGCATGCATCGCTGATCGCTGTCGAAACTGCACTGCATGAAGCAGTGTTGAGGTTCAATGCCGGCTGCTACAAGGCAACTTCAGAAATATCGGTCGCAGTGGGACTCCAGCCGGCCCATCTAGCCCTCCAACGAGCTGCCGAGAAAGATGCCCTACGTCTGCACAAGGCCAGCAAACGACATCAAGAGAAGTTGGAAAGGCGGAACAAGAAGAAAGTGCGCAAGAACACTTCTGACTATTCTGCAGGATCATTCTAAAGCTGAAAATCTGTGTGCAACTTTCAAGTGCTGTTTTCTCAGAATGGATTTTTTCACTGCCGTGGCTGCTCGTCCCAGCGATATCTCAGGAACTGATGAATAGATTTTTGTGCCGTCTTTTTTATTCTGTTCCTAAATAACTTTGTGAGGGCATAACAGAGCCCTTTTTCTAGAAAACTGTGCTAAAAATTTATAATAAAAAAATTAAATTTGATGAATGTGGGTTTCATTGACTACACAAAATTCAAAGTTGCGTTAAAATTTTTCAACAAAGAAATTTAAAAAAGGGCTCTGTTATGCCCTGGGGAACCTATCCAGGGGTCATCATAACAAATTTTACGCCGCTACTACCTTTTTCAAATTCTCCAGGCCTGGGATAAGGAATGCATATGGACGATTTTGATAAATATTTGTAACTTCAGAAATAATATGCACAGCTCCATGAAACTTTGCAGTTACTCTTATGTCTGTACTATAAACACACCCTGTAAATTTCGTTCAGATATCTCTAGAAATAAGAAAGTTAATATTTATTGCCCACCTCCTCCCTTAAGCTCCGCCTTTAAGAGTGGAACTCTCTAGCTAAACTTATAAACCCCCGCTTGTTCCCAGGCCGTGCAAGCGTGTCTGCGTGGCCTAGTCGGTAGCGTGTCTGGCTCGCAACCGAAGGGTTACGGGTTTGAATCCCGCCTAAAATTCTTCACGATTTTTTCTTTAAGGCGAATGTATTAGTTTATAAAGTTAAATCATTTGAGACGTGCGGCGACCTTTAATTCGCATTACATGTTTTAATCACTTTCATTCCACACGTGTCGTCACACTTCGCGCGAGCGTTGTGGGTTGTTTGAAATTCCCTCGCGTGGTCGTGTGGCTGTGACGTCATGACCCGGTCAACCAATCCAGGATTTTCTGCATCCCAACGCCGCCGACGCCAGCTTTTCTGCGACACAAGCTCCGTAACGCTCTCGCATTAAAAATTATTGTCTGCTACAAACTGAGCATCGCTGCAAAGTGAGATCGGGTGCGGGCTGAAATTGTGATCGTCCGGTATTTTGCGTTAAAAAACTGACAACCCGCGCTTCGTTTGCAAATCTCGAGTTGTTCCACTGCCATACGCACGCTGTTTAGTAATGGGTGAAGGAGTACTAAAGACAAGCACATCAGAGGCCTTGACATCTTTCGCCATTTGTACGTTGGTGGGACGTTCTCACCACGATATCGCCCGATTGTGAACTCGTGAATGGGTCAAAATTGCCTCGTCGCTTAATTATGCGCAAGCTGCGGTGCCACACCCAATCGGCTGCCGAGAAGGCTCTCGCCACCGCCTCGACGCCGGCTCCTGCGAGGCATTTTGTTGCTGCTTGGGGACCACTTTCAACGCATGGCTGATATAGGACGGTAAACACACCTGTTGAAGGCGCATTTCAGGCACCTCGAGCGTGCAGCGGCAGTCCTCCCACGGCCATTCACGCCGGTCGCTCGCCCCTGACACTATCTTTTCGGCTAGGCCCAGTCTCGTTGTGGCATACTTGCGTCGCTTTACGGCCGGTTCTGACGTGGTCTCGCCCCTGGTGGCCTTCCGTTACGGTCGCACGGGTAGGTCCCCCCTGCACGGCGACGTTTGCGGGCGTGACACTGTCGGTGCGGTCCCGCCGATTGCGGCTCGGAAACGGCCGGCCCCTGAGGCAGAAGGTGCCCCCGCATTGTGCCGCGGCGGCCAGAGGGACCAAGCCCTTTCACAGTAGAACTCATCAAGGCTAAGGCATCCTCTTGTTCGATGCTTTCTGGCTGTTGCCCCATGGCTAGCATTACCTTTGAAAGCATCCCTATGCGTGTGCTGGGGGCCAGCCATTTGAGAGATACGCCCCGCTGTTCTCAGCTTGCCAGTGACTGTCGTAATTGTAGTGACGACCATTCAGTTTTAGAAGAAAAACAGAAAAAAGCTGGTGATGACTCGTTTGTCTTGACACTGTCACGGTGTGTATGCGTAGGAGATGCACATACACCTTGACATCTTTGGCAGGCCTGCAGTTGGACTTGCTTGTTCACACGATTGGAGACCTGACAGCGGCCCTAGGCACCCCTTACCGGCGACTCTTAATTAAGTTGGACACGTGGCGAGAAAGTCGCCGAGGTCGCCGGCCGCCACGTATTGACAATCCCGCCAACTTTCTTGCCTAGTGTTCAGCTTAGAGTCTCAGTTTTCTCTGTGCTCCGAGGGCTCCTGAAATTGGGTGTCCCGGCGTGTGGGCATAAGCCGCGTTTGTGCTTCGTGCAGCTGCACGAGGTGGACCTGTTTGGCCAGCACGACGCCCCGGTGACGCCCGAGCTTCACTGCGACGCTGTCTGCCTGCTGTTTGATGCCAGCAACCCCAGGTCCTTCGAGCACGTTGCACGAGCCTACCTGGTGAGTGGCGGGGACCATGTTGGGGCTGTTGTCTGTGGAGCAGAGTACCCCCTACATAGTTACATCGCCATCTTCCAATAGCCAGCCACTCGCGATGCATGGTGGAAGCTACACGGTCGCTACACTACCGCCTTGAAGCCACTGTATTTGTCCGCGTTGCAGAAGCAGAAGCAGACAAATACTTTGTAGAACTGGGCACCGTCTGCATTGTAGAGGCAGGCATCATCTGCTCTGCAGACGCAGATGGCAGCGTGTCTCAGAGCTCCAGTCCTTGTGTCGTCTGCTTTGAAGAAGCAAAGGCAGGCCGAGTCTGCTTTATGCTGCAGACTGCTGTGTCTGGGTGTGCCAACGGCCGTGTGCCTTGCAGAAGCACCTGGCCGGCAGTTCGGTGCCCGTGCTGCTGGTGGCCTCCAAGAGCGACCGGCCGGCCGTGCGCCAGGACTACCCGATCCAGCCGGCCGAGTTCTGCCGGCGCCACGGTCTGCCCCCTCCACAGAGGTTCACCTGCGCCGTCCCGCCTTCCAGGGACGTCTACGTCAAGCTGGCCACCATGGCTGCCTACCCGTGAGTGTACAAGTGGTGCGAGCTGCCGCCCGTTACATAGGGTAGAGCCGTTAGCATCCACCCACCCGGTGGGCAGTCATTGTGTGCATTATGTGGACTAGTTGGTGCAAGCTACAGTCACTGGATCCTGGGAAAGTAGTGCCTTGCAAAGAGATTGGCTGAACGGTATCTGTTGCCATGGCCATTGGTCCTTTCAAATTTTCAAAAGGGTCGCTCTGAACCAGCTGCGCCAAGGTCACAATGGCACATAATCGTATTGAAAGCGCCTCCAATGTGAGTCTCTATATGCGGTTAATTACCAATCTGGCTTATCTCCACAAATCTCTTCTAATGATGTTGTTCTTCATTCATCTTTCATGACAAAAAATTATTTGTCAATGCCACCAAGCGCCGATTCCGCACGTGGCAGGTGGTTCGAAGATGTACGCTTGTTTTGCCGCTGTGTGGCTAACGTAATTGACCTCAGATCTAATAAAATCTCGGTGTACAAGAGAATGCCCTTACAAAGCAACCTGTGAACACAAATTTAGAGTAGCTTACCAGCACTGGAGAGGTCAAGGAGAAACTGCTCATCCCATGGACCTAAATAGCGACCATACCTGGACCTTGGCTACTACTTTCCTAGGGTTTATTGACTTTAGTGCAAGCTACCACTCGATACAAAGGGTGTGGCCATTGCCATCATCCAGCAGGCGCAAAGCTACCAGTGGCGGAACACTGTGATAATTTAAGCACCCGCGTTTTGCCACTGCTAGCTTTCCGCCTGCTGCACGAGTGGTAACTCTGGTGCGCCCCCCAATTTCCCACGAGCTTCAAGTCGTTCTAAAAATACTTGATTTAGTGGTTTTTGATGATGCTCAATAAGTTTCTAATTGGAACCATATGTCTATTTTCACTAATTAAAAAGTTATTTAACAAATTTTAATTAATTAGCTGACTTATTGCAAAGATTAGCCACCCACATGATGTCCCCCTGGCCGTATAACTTACCTGCACAAACCGTATTAGTGCATCTTTTACGAATATTTGAATTAAACTGTTTGAATTCAAATGGAACACCCGGTATATACAGTGAAACCCATTTAGAACGAACCCACGTACAGCGAGTTATTGTTGATATCGAACTCACGGAAAATTTAAATAGAAATGCATGTAAAATGTATTTTTTATAACGAACAACACATTAGCTGTATCAAACTTTTTCCCCCGGGAAGGCTTCCAAAAACGCGCAAACAATCATCTTCTAGCCCGTCCCTCCCCCCCCCCAAAAAAAAAAAAAAGTAGGAAAGAAAGAAAATTTTGGAAGCTCAAGCCGCGGACAAATTTGAGCGAAGAGGAGGGATTCAGAAGGTGGAGAAAGCTAAAAAAACTGCACGCACGCACAGAAAAAATTAATTTTCATCCCAAAGCGGTTGCCCACGAAGAGAAGCGATTCAGAAGGGAAAAAAAGCTAAAAAGACAAAAAAACTGCACTCATGCAAAAAGAAAAAAAAATTGACCGCATCTCCACATGGTGAATGATGTTGATTGGGGCGAAGCTCTGGTGGTGCTGATGATACTGATTTTATTGTTCATAAGTAGTGCTGATGGTGCTGCTTTTTTTTTTTATGGCTCATAGGTAGGGCTGAGTTCCGGGTTGCGTTTCGATTTCATTATTACTGCTTTATGATCGGTGAAATGCAGAGCCAGTGGTTCTTCTGGCGGATCAGCTTGGATCCCCTAGAAGCCGTGGGAACGCATCTTCACCGCTTAAGTCAACGGTCCATGTCAGAAAGAGAATGTGTGGTATGGAACGTGGTTATATACGCATTTGACCGCAGCGCCCTCTCGTCTATAAACTTTGAGCCAATGCATGCAAAGTTTAACGCGATTATATACGCATTTGACCGCAGCGCCCTCTCCTGTATAGACGTTGAGCGGCTACATGCAACGTTTCATCCATGACATCCCCAGCTCTTGAGTTACAGTCAAACCCACTTATAACGAACGTGATAGTTCCGCGAAACGTGGTCGTTTTATCAGTAGTTCGTTATATCTGGACTTCCCTTTAAAACGTTATAAATAAGGATAATGAAGCTGGTATTGGTAGTTTCACTCTGCCAGCTCTTTATTTAAAGAAACTGTTTGCACGATTTTCACGGGCCCCCAATTCTAACGCGATTGCAGATTTAGCTGTCAGATAAATAAGAAGTAAATTGCAGCCGATTCTACCGCGCAAGTAAAATAATGAAGGTTGACCACATACCTCATAGAACAGATTTTATGAAACGCACGCCACCACAAAAATAAATGCCGTGCACTAGTCCGACGATGGTTCTTCGCTGTCCAGAGAGATAATTAACACTTGCTTTGGTCTAAAGCGTTTAAAGTGCCGCGCTTCCTGCGGATGTACGAGTGCGCGGCCGTCGCCTCTGGCAGGGTCGTCTTTCAAACAACACTTTGCGAGCTCGTCGGGTGGCTGGGATTGCGAGCCACGCAGTGCGGCTCCGTTGTCATCTTTTTCCGCCAGCGTGATGCCCTTTTGTTTAAATAAAGCCTCTTAGTGGATTTTTGTTCCCCATCTTAAAACGACAGACACGAGTCCGTAGACGCGAGAAGTGTGCGTGATACCAAAATGGCGAACGTAAACAAACTGTCACGATGGCGATGGGGCTAGCCAACTTGTACCGAGCATTGAGCTCTTCTTGAGTTGCATACAGAGTTCGAGTTTGCAAGCGTAGAACGAACGAACGCAGCCAACGCAGCACGGCATGAGAGTTGACTTTTTCCTCCTCTTCTCCTTCCCGTGCACGCACAATGAGGAGACTACGCGACCCGGGAGGGCGTTTTTGCTTTTGTAGTTTTGTTTTCTCCCCTGCCGCGATGCCGTGAAAATGACCTTGAGCGTCTCGCGAACCGCCGCTCCCGGGATGTAGCTCTTTTAATCTTTTTTTTTTTTGCTTTGTTTGTTTGTTTGTTTTTTGCGCACGGAATTCTTTTTTTTTTATTTCAAAAGCGGACTTTGTGTTCGTTGTAACAGTATGATGCTTTGAAAAACGGTCGTTTTATCTGGACCAATTTTAATGGTTAGGGCCTTGAATTCGTATGTTTTCTGAAAGTTGGTCGTTATAACCGATAGGTCGTTATATGTGGGATCGTTATAATTGGGTTTGACTGTACTACCACAACTCAGAGCCTCCTACTCGTCCTGCAGTCGTGGCCGGGTGGTTAAGGCGATGGTCTAGAAATCCATTGGGGTCTCCCCGCACAGGTTCGAATCCTGTCAACTGCGCAAACAGATTTTCATAATTTTTTTTTCAACATTTTTTTTCGTCCTTTTTTTTTGCCCTACACGAGCACGTGAGCATGTGCTCACGTGCTCGTGAGATTGTGAGCTCATGAGCAGGAGCACGAGCACCGACGCCGGACCTACGGACATGGCTAGCCCCTAAGGAGCTTCGCCCCTAAAATTCCAGCGCATTGCTAGAAGGTGGAAGCGAAGATATGAGAAAGAAAGAGAAGCTCTCGGCCTTACAACGAACGCATTGTGGAAATTCGTTGTAAATGGTTTTTGCTATATCGAACTACTTCCTATATCGAACTGATCGTAGCGTTTCCTGCTGTTCGTTATAAACGGGTTTGACTGTATATGTAATTTTTAATGCAGAAGCATTAACTGTCTCATGGAGCAAGCCGCGCCAAACGGCACCTTAAATCCTTTCTTCAAGTGAAGCCAGCTCCCAGCTGTGAAACCACGCACAAAGCTAGCCAATTGCACCAAAATTCCCCGATCCCAAAGGAGCAGAGTAAAGCTGATTGATTTTTGGCTTCGGTTCCATTGGCTGGCACGCGTCGACGAGGCTCCCGTTCGCCGTTGTGCGTCAGTTTCATCGGCCGCTCACCCCATGGCACTGTGTGTCCGGGAGCGCGCCATTAACACGAAACGTCCAAGGTCAGCGCACCCAGGAGAGCGTGCGCGCTGACCGGCGACGAAAGGTATGCAGCAGACGAAATAAGGGAGTGGACGAGCGGCTTTGCATGCTTTCGCATTCACAACTCATAAGAAGTGCTATTGTTGTTGGCTAAGATTGTCTTGTTTTGTTGTCTCGTATTTTATGCTATTGTGTAATTTACATGCCTTTTCGTGTGTTCATATTTTTGCTTCCCTGCTTGGGCCAGAGAACCGGCCTGCAGTATTGTGAAATAAATAAATAAATAAAATTAGACAGATGCCATGTGACACAAACGTTGCCACAATGCCATGTGAGGTCATGCAATGCCATAACCCCATATGACAGCGTGACATCACGCAACACTGTGACATCACGTAAAACTTCGATGTCATGGTGTCATGTGACATCATGACCTGATGTGACACCATGACATCATGTTGCATTATGACATCATGACCTCATGTGACACCATGACCTCATGTGACATTGATGCCATGTGACACTGGGACGTGTGGCACTGTTGTACTGCGTGACACCATGACGTCACAGTACTGGGCAGAATGCACAGGATCCGCTGCCATATCTCGCCAATAACGGCCATTGCCGTCAAAAATGGATTCAGTGGAATTGGGAGTCCCAGCATTGACATGTTTGCGTCCCCACCGCAGGAGCTTGCGTCGACTGGTCCACGTGCTGTTGGTGAGGCCCATGGCTCCGTGGCTCTCACGGTATACAAGGTGAGGCATCACTTGTGTTTTCTGACAGTGGAAAACATAGTAACCTCTAACGAATTACCGTATTTAGTCGAGTAATAGACGCATTATGTATGCGCAAGGCCCTCACGTCTGCTTTTCCACAGGGCACGCATACAGGCAATCATCGCGTTGCGCATAAATAGCGTACGAATAACTAGGTCGAGAACTCAATTCTCCATAAAAGCGCAATCTTCTCAGGTGGTATCCTTAGGTGGACACGTCATCTCTGTTTCGTAAATTGCTAGAATCGTGCTGTCGATCGCGGTGATTGGCAATGCGCAGAAAGGCGGACCCTCAGGTTTTCTTCGTAAACACTGCGACTATTATTCGAGTAAATACGGTACTCTGAGCAGTGCCCCATCAGCTGTCGAATTTTATGTCTGACTTGTCGCACATGCAATTTTCAGAACCTGTGGTTCCTAACCTGAAACATCGCCCACGCCACTCTTTGGGCAAAACATAAATTTCCTGAAAAAAATTGACCGCATCTCCACGTGGTGAATGATGTTGCTTGGGGCGAAGCTCTGGTGGTGCTTGTCTGCGTAGACGCCGAGCCGCAGCATGCCGAGCCTTTTCATTCATGTCAGTAGGAGAATGTGTGGTTTTCTTCTTTTTCTTTTTTTAAGCAGACAGATGGGATGGCATCTCAGAACCCCCTACTCTTTTTTTCTTCTTTTTCTTTGAGCCTTTTCATTCATGTCAGTAGGAGAATGTGTGGTTTTCTTCTTTTTCTTTTTTTAAGCAGACAGATGGGATGGCATCTCAGAACCCCCTACTCTTTTTTTCTTCTTTTTCTTTGAGCCTTTTCATTCATGTCAGTAGGAGAATGTGTGGTTTTCTTCTTTTTCTTTTTTTAAGCAGACAGATGGGATGGCATCTCATAACCCCCTACTCTTTTTTTTCTTCTTTTTCTTTGAGCCTTTTCATTCATGTCAGTAGGAGAATGTGTGGTTTTCTTCTTTTTCTTTTTTTAAGCAGACAGATGGGATGGCATCTCATAACCCCCTACTCTTTTTTTTCTTCTTTTTCTTTGAGCCTTTTCATTCATGTCAGTAGGAGAATGTGTGGTTTTCTTCTTTTTCTTTTTTTAAGCAGACAGATGGGATGGCATCTCAGAACCCCCTACTCTTTTTTTTCTTCTTTTTCTTTGAGCCTTTTCATTCATGTCAGTAGGAGAATGTGTGGTTTTCTTCTTTTTCTTTTTTTAAGCAGACAGATGGGATGGCATCTCAGAACCCCCTACTCTTTTTTTTCTTCTTTTTCTTTGAGCCTTTTCATTCATGTCAGTAGGAGAATGTGTGGTTTTCTTCTTTTTCTTTTTTTAAGCAGACAGATGGGATGGCATCTCAGAACCCCCTACTCTTTTTTTTCTTCTTTTTCTTTGAGCCTTTTCATTCATCTCAGTAGGGGAATGTGTGGTTTTCTTCTTTTTCTTTTTTTAAGCAGACAGATGGGATGGCATCTCAGAACCCCCTACTCTTTTTTTTCTTCTTTTTCTTTGAGCCTTTTCATTCATGTCAGTAGGAGAATGTGTGGTTTTCTTCTTTTTCTTTTTTTAAGCAGACAGATGGGATGGCATCTCAGAACCCCCTACTCTTTTTTTTCTTCTTTTTCTTTGAGCCTTTTCATTCATGTCAGTAGGAGAATGTGTGGTTTTCTTCTTTTTCTTTTTTTAAGCAGACAGATGGGATGGCATCTCATAACCCCCTACTCTTTTTTTCTTCTTTTTCTTTGAGCCTTTTCATTCATGGCAGTAGGAGAATGTGTGGTTTTCTTCTTTTTCTTTTTTTTAAGCAGACAGATGGGATGGCCTCTCAGAACCCCCTACTCTTTTTTTTCTTCTTTTTCTTTGAGCCTTTTCATTCATGTCAGTAGGAGAATGTGTGGTTTTCTTTTTTTAAGCAGACAGATGGGATGGCATCTCAGAACCCCCTACTCTTTTTTTTTTTCATAATTTTTTTCATATTTTTTTTTTTTAATTTTTTTTTTTGCCCTACACGAGCACGTGATCTCACGAGCAGAAGCACGAGCACCCGACGCCGGGCCTACGGCGGACGGACATGGCTAGCCCCTAAGGAGCTTCGCCCCTAAAATGCGTAAAGTTGCTCCCCTCTATTAAGACCCCAAACTGCAAGGTTGAAGGACATCTGTAACAAAAGATGAAAGAGGTAACAGAAAGAAGTTTTGTTTCATAGGCAACCACAAGCCTGTCTGTACAACCTAGGTTATGCACAATGTGCAACACTGCTAGCGCGAACACAACAACGGCGCTTTCCTGCAATTCACTCTGACAAACTGTTGGTAAGTGCCAAACTGTAGCGCTTAAGTGACTGTTCTGAAAGTGGACTTTCACCACAAGAGTAGTTCTTGTGGCAGCCGTTCAGTTCTAAGACAAAAATAGTTAAAACTGGAGAACGCTTGTTTGCGCTAGCAGTGTCGTGCTGTATGGTTCCCATCTGCGTGCTGCTGCAGCTCTTGGATACGATTGCTGCTCCCTTACCATTGATTTTGGTTCCCTTACCATTGATTTTGGTTCAGATAATGATGCTTCGTTTGACGGTTATAAGAGTGACAGCGAATAAATAAAAAATTTCTTGGGAGTCAGGACATTTTGACTTTTTCATGCTCATACTTGTTCTTGGTTCGAGCCGTGCGTTATTTGTGCCATACGTCGATACATCCCTCCATCACATACAAATTTCCAGCTTTCTTCTCTTTTCTGCCCCGACTCGTATCCATCGAGCCCTGCGTCTTTTTTTGTCTTTTAAATGTGCAGCCGGCTAGCGTCGGCCGAAGCCTCGGCTTGGCTCGGAGCCGGACTTGGAGCCGCAGCCGCTGCCTTGGCTGGGGTGCTGCTAGTGCGTCTGCTTCGAACCACTTCGCGAGACAGGTAAGCCTCGTTCAAAATCTAACTGATGATGGGCGTGATAACACATTACTTGTTCAGGGTTGAAACGTTTGGCGTTACAGTTGAATGTCTGTATAATGAACTTTGCAAGACCGGCAGAAATTTTCCTTGTTGGAGTCACTTGATTGTGAAATGGAGTGAAAAACATTGAACATACGAAATGGATTGTTAGTTGTTGCGTAGCGGCTCCACCTGCATGGCGTAGGGGCTGTTTCTGCACAATTCCGTCGGTTTTGCTTAGATCTTGGCGTTAGAAAGGGAAGTTGCAACTTAATCAAAGTTTTGCGTGTCATACCACAGACCTTTAACCTGGCAGAAGTGGGCAGATATGGTAGTCGGGAACTTTGGGCTCAATCCGACCAAGAATAATATTTATTGGTCTTACGCCGAACTGCAGAAAAATAGGCTTGTCGCAATCTTCAATCCTGTTTTAGAGCACAGCTCTTGTTTGCCCGTTTCCGGCTTGAGCGGTGTCGCCGTCGGCATAACTGCGCGCATTGCATTATGGGACGTTTCCCCGCTCCTCCTCCTCCTCCTGCTACTCTCCTTCTCCGCCTGCCGCTGAATTTGTTCATGGTTGATGTGACACGAAATTGTGACATCATTTTCCCGCTAAATGTAGCGGGGATATTGATGTCACGTGACCTCAACACCAATTCAGTTTCCCCGCCAAGTTTAGCAGGGAAAATGACGTCAAGACTTTGTGTCGCGTCACCCATGAACAAATTCAGCAGTAGGAGGAGAGGAGGAGGGAAGGGCACGGAGGAGGAGGAGGGGCATACCCTCCCCTCCTCCTCCTCAAGAGCTGTGCTCTAATTTCGTGTTACAGAGATTTGTAAACATCCTTCATTTTTTAATAGGAAAATAGGGTGCGTAACAATTTACCGTAAAATACTGAAGGAGCACCCACCTCCCTTTCACAGAAAACTGGGTTAATCTAGACATGGGTGCTTAACCATTCAAATCGGGCGTTTAACGTGTAATTTGCAGAACTCCCAAGTGTGGAACATGTTAATAGTGGGCGCTTGAACAAAGTGGGCACTTCCACGATATTTTTCAATAACCTTGGTTTTTTCTAGAATCCTTAGAGAACGTAGACCGAGCTATGAGCATAAATAGACGATCTCTGAAACCACTTCGCGCCCCTTTAAGACTTAGTAATTTCCCTAACTTTTTTTTAACGTGAAACATTCTTTGGCTAGTTGCTCCAGATTTCGTGAAGCCGCATTTTACGAAGCCGTGGGCTGTGATGTCACGTGACTTCAGTTTCCGTGCTAGATTTAGTGGGAAAATTGACGTTGCGGGACCTCAATGCCAATCCAGTTTCCCCGCTAAATTTAGTGGGGACAATTATGTCACTTGACTTCATGTCAAGTGACCTATACACAAATTCAGTTTCCCCGCTAAATTTAGCGGACAAATTCATGTCGTGTGATGGGGAAGTGTGGAGACACCTTGTGGCACAGCTTGAGAAGTAATGCCTGGAGATTACTGGCACTAGGCCAAGAATGTTTCAAGTAGCAACAGAATCGCGAGACAATTTGCAAAACATAATTTTTTTTTTTTTTTTTTCACTTTTATGAGCAACAGTTGTGGCAGATAAATTTACTAGTGCGGAAAATAGCCTAGTTTCCCGACCAGGAATGTCTAACATCGTGTTGGTGCAGACAGGAGTGAACGCGCGTGTGCGCGGCTTGCAGGTAGCGGGAGGACCCAACCACTGCCAGTGCTGTCGTCTTTGCCAGTCCTGCCCTCCTTCTCGCCATCCCTCGTAACGCGAGGCCAAGTCTGAAGGGTCCCGGCCAGACCCCCCCCTATCCCCCGAGCACCGGCACAACGACCATTCCGGGGATGTGCTGCTGTCACATAAAGTCGAGTTTCTAGCGTTTTTTAACTAGCGCATTCAACCGTCTCTTTATTCGACACGACGACTGCCGCAATCGCCGCAGATCGATTCGGTGCCGGAGCTTCCAAGCCTCGCATAGTCGTCATGCGGTGACGCGGGCGTTGGTCTGTTGTGAGAACGGATTCGATGGTACTTGGCTTTGTGCCGAAACAAGGTTTTTCGTATTAACGGGTGTTGGCATTGTATGCCCACTCCAAGAGATGGGAAGGCGTCAACGAAGTGAGCGAGATGTCTCCGTCTTCTACAGTTTACATAGGGTGAGACGGAGTTAGCTTGATTGTATTCCAATCAGCATGCCAATGGTAGTAGTCCTAAGGGTACTCTAGTGCTCTTTAAAGGCTGGTCTGCATTAGCGTTTGGGTGTGACCGGACCCGCTTATGGCAACGGAACAACACTGGTGCCATTCATCGGGCATCGGAGATTAATAAATGCCGTAAAATGTGTAAAATAAGCATTCTGTTCACATTGCCCGAGTTGTGCGCTATTTGGCTCAATATTTGGAATTAATGCGCTCGAAGCCTGGCGTTGTCTTTGGATTCGATGCGATGACTCTAGAATCAGATCAGTCCTTCGACACTCTCATTGCTCTCTGCTCCGCGGACACATGTCGACTGAACAACGTTTTGTGGGCGTTTGAGCGTATAGTTACCGCAAACCAAAGTGAGGGTTTTTTCCGCTTCGCCGATTGCAGAATGGACCGTCGTTTGCGCCTTTAGCACGATCGCGTAGCTGCCCAAGACTTGCTCTATGTCGACCCGTGTCTATGCGGTTCTAACTTTGTCCCCGTTGCGAGAAAACAGTCTACTCGAGAAACAATTTAAAAAAAAATGTACTTACCCCACGAGAAAAGGTTATCCATGCTGCGTTTTTTTCTGTTTTATGTAAAAGTGAACAGCATATTCAATCAATGAGAACGAGCATCAGTACAGCCAGAATGCACGAAAAACATTTCTTCGACACCATAATCGTCTTCAACATGGCGACGAGGGGACTGTAAACAAGCTGATCACTAAAATGAGGTCAGCTATTCATGCGGGAAAACTTCACTTGGAAAAAAAGGGTGAGAGGGAAGGGGGGCACTTTTAGTTCCGCTTTTGGAGAGGAGGGAAACTCGACCAAGTCTTCGCTTTTGCAGTGGTGGAACAGGTGCACCAAACTGCGCCAGAACGAAAACCCTGCTACGTGCTGCTCCAAAGGTTGTATTTGTGCACAATTTGCGCCATGTCTGCGCCAAAAGGGGGCTGTTCTCAAAAAGGGAACTGAACGTGTCTGGCACGTGGCATATTCTTGGCGATGCCACTGAAAATCAAGAAAGTACAGTTGGTGTTTTTTTCGGATGCCTCAATACTATGTGCGAAGAGTAGGGCTGCGCAAATATTCGAATTGTGAAATACTAGTTTGAAATTAGACACTATTTGATATTCACTTCAAAGTTAACTGCAGTATTCATACTTTCCAAAGTGTTGATCGCGGCGGGTTAGCCCCCTTGAGTGCGCTTCTCCTCAAGCAGCGATGCACTGCGGAGAAGCAATACCCGCGGAGCTGACACCACAATCTCGCGACTCGCTTCGCCGCAGCGCACTTATTCTCTGTTTCATACTTACCGTATTTACTCGCACAATGAACGCACTCGCCTAATGAACGCACCCCCCAAGTCGGCTCTCAAAATTTCGACTTTTTTTTCACTCGCGTATTAAACGCACCCAAACTCCGGCGTCAAAATTTTGACCCCCTCCCCCCACGCGCGCGAAATGAAGGCACTTTTCTATCCTGGTGCAGCGAGGTCGCGAATGCATGGGCAGAGTCGGCGAACAAAACGGCTTGCAAAAGGCGTTAAAAAAAATAAAAAAAGATCCAACGGAAGCAAGAAAAAAAAACATGGAGAGATTTTTTTTTCTTCTTGCACAGCGCAGTCTGCACTTTGGGTCGCGCGCAAGGAGATAAGAAAGAGAAGCCCTCGCCTAAGCAAAGCGAAACAAAACAA
Organism: Ixodes persulcatus; assembly: GCA_013358835.2. Classification (NCBI taxonomy): domain Eukaryota; kingdom Metazoa; phylum Arthropoda; class Arachnida; order Ixodida; family Ixodidae; genus Ixodes; species Ixodes persulcatus. Next base: position 37,085 of record JABSTQ010008832.1, read on the forward strand.
CTTGCGAAAGGCGGAAAAAAAAAAACAATCCACAGAACCAGGAGAAAAGAAAAAAACAAAGAGGAGCTTTTCTTTTCTTTTTTTCTTGCTCAGCGCAGTTTGGTTCCGGGGTTGCGCGTCGCCGCAAGGAGATAGAAAGAAAAAGAAAAACGGAGAAGCCCTTGCCTAAGCAAAGCGCACATAATGAAGGCATCCTGCCCTCGCCTCCTCCTCTCACATTGGAAAGCCCTCGAAATTAACGCACTTTTCTATCCTGGTACACCGAGGTCGCGAATCCATGGGTAGCGTGGGCAAACAAAACAACTTGCGAAAGGCGGGGAAAAAAAAACACGGAAGCAAGAAGAAAAAAAAAAAAACATGGAGAGAAGCATTTTTTTTTTTTTTTTTTTTGCGCATCGCAGTTTGGTTTTGGAGTCGCGCGGCGCCGCGCGCAAAGAGATAAGAAGTTAAGTCGATTTTTCGGGATAAAAGTACCGTTCATTATGGGAGTAAATACGGACGCAAAAATTTTACTTCGCGTAATGAACGCCCCCCCCTAACTTTGCATCGATTTTTCGGGAAAAAAAGTGCGTTCATTCTGCGAGTAAATACGGTAGCTTGCAACGCTGTCAACGCTACTGGCGCGAGTGCGTGGCATCATCTATGCTTTTGTTCGCGCGAGAACGCGTGCAAATGATCACCGAGATCAAGCCCCACGCTCGTGCCAGTAGCTTTGACAGCGTTGTACGTTAAGTATGAAACAGAGTATAGGCGAAAAACACACCTTCAAAGTGGTAGTATAAGAAATGTGCGCGCCTAATGTAATGAAAAAAAAGAAACCTGCGATTGTTGATATTTATATTGCAGTAAAATTTTCAAAATTTAACTGACTTTTATGCAAGGGTGTATGTTAGGGAGCGATGTTTCAACAACCCGAGTTCATTACTTGCGCTTGTTTCGTTTTAATTAAGAATTGAAGAAAATATTTTCATATAGGATGAAGATTCATAAATCCCCTCAATTAGGTACGGTGGGACTCCTTTGTAGCTTTAATTATATGTCAGATCTGTCATTTACTTGCCATCATAATGTAGGCATTGGACTGTCTGAGGCCACAGTCTATATATATAGCTAGATTAAATTTAACAGAGCTGCAAGTTCAGCTGAATTTTTGTTTAAGCATGGTGTAGCAGTAGTGAAAGGCATGGAGAAAGGTGGAGAAACTATTCAATATTTGACTAAAACAAAATATTAGGCCGAAACCACTATTCACTTCGAATTCGAAAAACGGACAAAACAACAACAAGTCTCAATAAACTTGTTGTTTTGTCCGTTTTTTTTATTTTGCCGTGTCTCCGGTTTACGATGCAACCCAACATCCATTATTTGCACATGCCTTAGAAGAGTTACCGGTTTTTATGCGAGCGGTGCTCACATCAATTGCATGAATAGGTAGCGCTACTTGTTGTGATCAGGAAGAGTATCTGTGTGCTCTGCTTAGCTGCTCTGTGAACAGTAGCAGGTTGAATATGAGCAATGGCAGTGTGAGACACATTCAACACAAAAGTGTCCGCTTGATGTAGAACTCGCAACGGTTACCTCACCATGATACAAACCCTACAAAGTAGACAAAAACATCTTTTTTACGTCAAACACAAACCGAAGACGCTATTGGTACTCTTAATAGGTTAATTCAGACACCTTCAAAATTACTGACGTATGATTGTTCAATAAATAAATAAATATCTGTAGTGGCCTGGTTCCTCCCCTGTAGGTATACCTTAAATAGTCTCCCAACACTCCAGCAACTGAAGTTTTTTCCACAGAATAAATTTTAAAGAGATTGTATAAAATGTTTTGATATGAAAGCTCAAAATACTACAAAAGTGGGAATCTCTACTCCAAAACCAGTTGTTCCCTGCTACAAGAGCTGCTCCAAATCGCCATTTGTCAGTTCCACCACTGCTGTTGTTATCTTAAAGTGCGCACAAACAATGTAAAAAACAAAACAAAAAGAACTGCTTTTGTCTACTTGCTTTTACTTATATTTGGCCGTAATATCAGGACGTTTCATTTTGTTATGCTAGCTCCTGTTTTGGGTTGTCTTTACCTATTGAGGAAGGCACCTACTAAAACTCCTGAAAGGGAAACTTCAACGAAATTTGAAATGTACCCGTTGTTCTCAGAAATAGGCCGAGTATGATCCACAATATCTGTAAATGACAATCGCACGTTTGTATTTTGAGTCTGATGGCTGTATTTTTTGTTATAAACGGCCCCCTCTGGCAAGCGCTCGGAGAAGGCCCAGCGGGGAGCACGTCACATTCGGCGCAATTGCGACGTAGTTTGTCTCGGGATGAGCAAAGCTGCAGCGAGGCTGACGTTGTCAAGGTGCCCTAGCCGTTCTAGCCACCGAAGCGGGCGGTCGAAGCACGTCGGCGATTGGGCCACCGCAACCAACCGTGAGTGACGGGTTAATCTTCTACAATCTTCTGGAGGGAGAATAAGACGTCTGGGACACACAAAGGAGAATCCCGTGGGGAGTTCCTCCCTTCCCTCTTCTGTTTTGCTGGCTGTAGAGCTGTAGGGATGGCGTCAGGTTCAAAGCATGTATAGTTGCGAGACAGTTATCTTCACTACCTGTCAAGGTTCCTAGATGGGCATTACAAACGCGCGTTTTGGGCGTGTGAAGCAGACGACAAGAACGTTGCTTGAACCGTATGTTGTGCGATTGTTTTGCACCTAGATCCCTTATCCTTGCTATGTTATGTGCTTGAAGATTGATTGGCCAGTACCACGAACCATGGTTTTGAAGTAGCGGTCCCATGTCCGTCACCATATTGAGTGTGCCGTGAATTTTATTTAATTATTTATCAATACTGCCAGCCCATTGGGGCCAAAGCAGGAGTGAATGATACAAGTACAATTTACATTATTCACTGAAAGAATACAACTTGTGTACACATCCTCCTTTTACACAATATAATGGTATGCATCTACCTCCTCTGATCTGCCCAAAAATTTATTTTTCGATCAACGTATCTGCAGCTTTAAAGCCACAAAAAATAGGGTTCATATTCTTTTCTATTTTTTAGTGCTTAGATGATCCATGACTCTGAATATATTTGGCAAATACAGGACACTCCTAAGAGAACACATTGGAAAAGACGACAACGAAGATCTGCAGAAAAACACGTGACGGCGGCAGCGGTGCTGTCTTCGCATAAGCAACCCCGTCAACCGCATTGCATTCCGAGGCATCACCCTCACGTGCTCTGGCGGCGAGGGGGCGGGTGGGGAAGAGAGGCGTCGCCAAAGAAAGCACTCCACCAGGGGCAGTTTCTGGCGCGGCCGTCGTTCTGTCCGATGCGAATGAGGAAAGCGGCTTGTATTCTCTTAGTAAAGCATTTGTCTTTGGTATGCATGAGTTTTAACGGCACGTGACTGTAGAAAGATAGTGAGCGCGCCTAGAACCGGCAAATTCTCAACCGGTGGTTTTCAGGCGGCAAGAATATCAATTTTGAGCCCCAAATTGTGTTCTGGGTACTTAGGCTTTCGTAGGTCATGTTCAAATAAAAACCTTGACGAGGATAAATACCCTCGGTGATCCTTAAAGCTACAAGAAAATGAACAGGTACACTGCAACTTGTACGACGACATCCAATCTATGCATTTTGGTGAAGAGAGCCAGGAGTCACAACTACAGCACCCAGGAACAAGTGCCTGGTGCAACAAAATATTTCGGTCACGTAAGTGCTAGATAAAGATAGTCTGTAACAAGCGACTGCCGTTTAACAATATGCAATTATGAAGATGCCCGTGGCCCGTGCTGAGGACTATCAGCTCAATAAAATCGGTTCGAAGTTCCTCTAGTTTCCCACGTCTCTTTTTCATAGCATTTGAGAAGGCAGCCGTGATGCCTTCACATACATTAAACAGCACAAAAGACATGTCATCTCCTATGTAAACCTGCTGGAGAGCAGGAATTGGGCTATGGTCAGAACCAACATCAGAAGCCACCACTTCGACTTATGTGCCGCATTACGGACTTCCACTTGGTAGTCAATTTCTTGGCGACAAAACTGCTACAGTGGGATCGCAGCATTGTGCAGGATGGCAAGGTGGGAACTCTCTAAAGAACTGCTCTACCTGTGGCACATTTGCTTCAGCTAAGACATGCAATGAAAAAAAAAAGACAACACTGCGGGAGCTTGACTGTCAATCTTTATTCTTGAGCAAGAGTGAAACGGAAGTTTGATTACATATTTATCCGCAGATTTCATTCGAGACAAACAACATAAAAGTAAAAAGAAAAAATTGCCGCGATAAAGATATGCTTGCAAATTAGTTGCACAATGCAAAAATATTCACATTGAGCAACGATTCAAAGGATACTGTAAACAAAGCAAATTCATGGCCGAGCTAGTAGTCATTGAGACTTAAACAGGGGGCACATGAGCGATGAAAACGGGCGCCACACCAGCAGTGTCATAGCAACCGGTGCTGGTGTCCCTACGTCACTTCCGCACAACGCAGCGGCCACGCTCGGATCTGGCCGATACAAACAAAGCGGTGCGCCTGCAACATGCTTAGCGGCGCCCAGTTTTATTGCTCGTGTGTTCCATGCTTTAGCTTCACCAACTCTTTTCATTCTTATAAAAAAAAAAAAAAAGGTAAGAATGTTAGCCATCAGAGAAGCACAAAAACAAACTATTCTGTGCTACACAAGAAAAAGCAAAAAAAAATTTTCTACCAAACAATGACACCTACGTTATCAAAATTTCGATGCAGACAGCCAGGCAACACGGAAACAACTGCCAGGAAAATGGACACTGAGCAAGAAAATATTGGGACTCACAACACAAAGGAAAGTGATATCTGAAAGCAGGTGCCATAAAAATACATGACTGTGAAGATGCCAGGGCAAAGAGGGAAGGCAAAAACACTCAGTATGAGCGTGTTAGCCCCAAATTTTCAACAACTTTCGTCAATGCAGTTCCGAAGGGGCATTCAAAATGGATACAGTGCCAATTTACAGCAAAACCTGCAGGGGATTCAACTAGCGACATCCCAACCTGTAGCAGGAAGTGTTGCGGTGTATACACAGACTTGGCAATTAGTTCCCTACCCGAGGTAAGTGCTAAAATGAGGTCTTAGCACTGTACAGGATGTCAAAATGAAAATCTTGGGAAAAGTTACTTCACACTACCTAATTGAAACACTTGCGTTTGACTACAACCGACTGTGAAAAGACCGGTTTTCAATCCTCTTGTGACTGCTTACGACCGGCTGCACAGCAGTGAAAAAAGTTGTAAACCGTCACAAGAGGCTCGAAGGAGATGTGCAACGATTTTAACGTTGAAAGAATTGGCATCTTCTACTTTTGACATTGCTCATCTTGTCAGAAAGGACAGAAAACACACCTCCTTCCTTCGAAATGTTGCGATTCCGCCGCGTGATTGTGAGGCAAAAATTGGAATATTCCCCGACCTGCAGCCGCGAGCGGCGGCCATGAGAAACATGCGGCGCGACGTCAATGGGGGTCTTGTAGAAAGATAGCAAGTTGTGCGAATACCTGCTCAGTAAAAGGTAACTTTTCTATAAATCTTGTTCCAACATGAATATAAACGCGTAAAAAACCTGATATCATCGACAAAATATTTATTATACGGAGTTTTAGTGGCACCATCTATCCTAGGTCCACAAAACCTGTCGACTATCTGCTACCGCGAACAGAAGCCGGGGGGGAGGGGGACAGAGCCGCACGGGTATGGCCGGACCCAGATGAGACTTTCCTCCTTTCACCATATTGTTCGTGCTGCGCCCGCCAGCTGTGGTCACGCGGTCGCGAGCGGATGAGTTCTCGCTGCTCACTGATGGCTCTAGAGAGAGAGCTTCACCGGAACCCCGCACAAACCCGATTGACGTCGCAGCACACGTGACTCGGAAGATGATGAAGGAGTTGAGAGGTGCCGAAAACCCGAATCTTTGTCCATTTTTAAAGTAAAAACTAGGAGATGCAGGCAAAAGCGGTTTTTTGTTCTTTACTTCAGAGAGGTGGAGACACCAACTCCCAAAATATTTAAGCAAAGCACTGAAACTGTTGCACAGCTCCTTTAAGAACACGTTTTTCCAGTCGTAAGCAGTCACAACTTACAAGCGTGCGGACCAGCCGTTACTTCAGTATCATAATCCGCAGCAGCTGAAGAAAACACCGTAAAAGGTGAAACTGCCAACCTTTCTTTTTTTTAATACACAAGATTGAATTCTGGTCACACATTAACTTTTGGCACGATTATATCTTCCACATAGATAAGAGTAGTATCAAAAGAAAACAATAAAGACATTTTTCTAGCCTCAATAAGCATACCTTGAGCAAGTTCAACGGAGTTTGAAACAAGAGTTAGAGCATGACCCAATGTACATTGAGGATCAGAACACAGGGTAGCTGCTTTGAAATGCATTAAAGTGTCTCCTAATCATTGACCCAGCCTCTAGATCACAAATGGAGAATCATTTCCTATGCCCCAGTACATTTGTGTGACGACAAATGATGGCCTTCGGACAACAGGAGCGAGGCGAGAGCAATGACAAATAGTCTCGCTGTATGGCCAACAAAGCTGGAATTATGATCGAAGCTTCTCAGATATTGGTGGCATTTGAAAGGCCTACCCGCTGCAGGCTTTATGCAAATGACCCTTAGGGTTTGTTAACCTCATGCGTTAGCATGTGCCCGATGAGGCAAGATCGTTTAGAAAATGGCCTGGAACGCTGCTGGAATTTGTGAGGTTTATTACGCATAAGCGCTTCAGTGCGGTGAGCTTCACTATTAATCTGAGCAAAAGTAATTGGGACCTATCTTGCACTCAGGTATATGCATACTTCGATTGAAAAGGCATAAAGTTTTGTACGAGCTACTAAATGATTACACAAGGTGCAGGCTCAACTTACGGGTCAACCGCAAGGCATTCTGCACGTGTGCATTTGGTTCTTGCGGATGAACTCCCATACTGAGCAAAGCTTTTGGGGCATTGTTTGCCCTTGTAAGGTTTTCAAGGGGGAATGAGGGCCTTTAACTTTTTTATTTTTCTTTTATCGAGCTGAAATTTTGTATACTGATGTATTTCTCAGTGGTGACTTCAAATGTGCAATTAGTTTTCAGACAGCTTTACTAGATCCTGAGTTATCAATAAATATTAAATTTTAATTAGGTCCTCTTTACGGGTCGTTAGCGACTAATTAAAACAGACTAATTAAATAAAATTATTGTATGACATATAAAGCAACAAAAATAGCATCACTGCACAAAGCATGTCTTGGTCAAAGCAATTCTATAAAAAATTCTGATATATTCTGATTTTACACTAACTACCCACGAGGGCAAAATTAAAATGAGTACAAATTTATTGATAACTCAGGATCTAGTAAAGCTATCTTTAAGACTAATTGCATAATTGAAATCACCACTAAGAAATACATTAATTTACAGTATACTAAATTTCAACATGATAAATGAAAAAAAAAAAGTTGACTGAATGTATTTACTCGTTTCCCTTTGAACACTGTTTTCGATAATGGCGGATCAGAATGTAATCATGAGAAAAGGCTTGTGGGCACAGCTTTCACTTAAATGGCTTTTCACCTGTGTGCGTTCGATTATGGCTTTGCAGAGAGGAATTATCAGCAAAGGCTCGAGGGCACTGTTGGCACCTAAATGGCTTTTCACCAGTGTGTAAATGATTATGGCTTTGTAGGTGGGAATTTCTAGTGAAAGCTTGGGGACACTGCTTGCACTTAAACGGTCTTTCACCAGAGTGTGTTAGATTATGATGTCTCAGAGTGGAATCATGAGCAAAGGCTTGTGGGCACTGCTTGCACTCTAAATGGCTTTTCACCTGTGTGTGTTCGAGTGTGGTAGTTCAGACTGGTACTCGAAGCAAAGGCTTTAAGGCACTGCTTGCACTTGAACGGCTTTTCACCAGTGTGCGTTCGATTATGACTTCTCAGAGCCGAATCATCAGCAAAGGCTTGGGGGCACTCCTTGCACTTAAATGGCTTTTCACCAGTGTGCCTTCGATTATGGGTTTGCAGATTACAATTTTGAGAAAAGGCTTGGGGGCATTGCTTGCACTTAAATGGCTTTTCACCAGTGTGTGTTCGATTATGGGTTCGCAGATGGGAATTTAGAGCAAAGGCTTTGGGGCATTGTGTGCACTTAAAAGGCTTTTCCCCAGTGTGCAGATGATTATGGTAGGTCAGAAGGGACTTACAAGCAAACTGTCCGGGGCAAAGCTTGCACTTAAATGGCTTTTCACCTGTGTGTGTTCGATTGTGGTAGATCAGATTTTTATTCTGAGCAAAGGCTTTGGGGCATTGCATGCACTTAAATCGCTTTTCACCAGTGTGTGTTTGATCATGACAGGTCAAAAGGGAATCATAAGCAAACTCTTGGGGGCAAAGCTTGCACTTAAATGGTTTTTCACTCCTGTGCTTTTGAGTTTTGCCAAGCACTTGGGACTTAGAGCCAGAAATGGGAAGATGCTGGCACTTGGATTGTTCATCACCATGGGCAGCCAGGTGGCTCACAATTTCCACGCTGATCTCTGGTGACATAGGTGCAGGAACAGCATCCGAACCAGATGTCCTCGGTGACTTTCAGTGGGCAGCTTGTCTCCCCCAACAATGTGGCTCCATCACCTAGAAGAAAACACCACATGTATTGACCCACAAAAGCTCAAACAAAATAGTCACTTAGTTTGGCAAATGAGTAGTCATTAATGCCGTTCTGCCACAGCTGTACAGTTTAATATTTCGCTGTGCTTTGGAATTCAGTTCACGGAAGCACTCAAATGCGACTTGTACCATTAAAGGGCCACTGAAAAGAAAAATTTTTTTAAACAGTCTGGTTGGGACATGTTGTCAAGAAATGAATTTTACGCAACAAAATTTTTAAAACAATATTGACGGCGCGAGATTTTTTTTTAAATTCTGCGCGCAAAGTTTATGACGTCACAGAATGGTCATACACTCTTTCCACCTCAACGAGATAGTCATACTCACTCTCCACCTTAATGTGATGGCCAAGCCGATCCACCTCTCCTTCGAGCGCACGAAATGCCGAGAAAACAAGTGGAAAGGAGGTGAACTACCGAATAAATCGCGTCAACGTCGCTCTAAACCCATCAATATTGCTCTAAATTTTTTTCCCATAAAATTTAGTTTTTTGATGCACATGTTCCAACCAGACTGTTTAATCCAAAAAATTTTTTTCTTTTCAGTGTTCCTTTAGGAAATCTTGAAAAGTGAAAACCCAGAAAAAAATGTATACCCTTTTTATTTCTAAATCACTTTACACATCTTCGCTTTGGAAAGCATTCCTGTCTTGTCAGAATTTTCTCTTTTTTGTCACAAGAAAATCCTCGTCTTGAAAAGTGAAAATCTGGATGCGTATACAGTCTTGGGGGCTGGATACCTCATTATTCAGAGTGCAGCAAAAACAATATTTTTGGAGATTCTTAAATATGATGTTTTTTT
>JABSTQ010008833.1:0-25621 GCA_013358835.2 Ixodes persulcatus
GAAATTTTATGGCTACGCAATTGAAGCCGTGGAGGCGCATCCCGACAAACAATTAAGAAGGTGCCCCGGCGCGGTATGGCCCACGTGGCTGGGGTCCGTGGTGACACTACTCACCAAGCGCCTAGCACCCAAGGTGCAGGCGCCCCCTGCGGGGCTCAGGATCCGTGGAGACGCCACTCTCCAAACACCTGCTTTCACAGGTGCCCCCTGCGGGGAACACACAAAAGAAAACTATACATGCCGGTGTTGCCACCACTCATCTCCGGCACGGAATTTGATCAAAAGCTCGAAACTAAAATGGAAAAAATGAAAGAAAGTACCTCGTCGCCAAAATGGAATGATCGCGGAGGGCCACTATGAAAGGGGGGGGGGAGAGACATGAAAGGCTACGACAAAGACAGTGCCTCGGAAGGCCTGTAAAGATACTGGAAGGCTTACATTTCGTGGCGCGTGGGACGCGAGATGGTCGGTGGCCGGGGACCAAGCGGCCGCACCGGGGAAAGGAAGACACGTCACGCCAGCGCGGAGTTTCGACCAAGACTGGTTCTATTTACAATATGTACATCAATCCAGAGACAACGCGTGCCGCTGTCAAGCACGTGGCGCCATCTCATTGTAACAACACACTATAAACTTTTAGCGCCATCTAGATGACTGATGGCACACTACAACCATAAAAGCAAGTTTATGCAGTCACGTCAGCGGGAAGAGATGCTTTCTGCTGTCAATCCACTCGTTTGCAGCATTGCTGACATTAATGTGGTGCTCCCAGGCGTCATAGTCACACATTTATGAGTAGACGTCGGGTACCGACCTGTAGTGCTCGATAGACATTTAACACTAGGTCGAGTATGCCCTAAATTGCCCTTTACAACACCATAGTGCACAGCTGCATTCAACAACTTCAGTGTTTTACTCATGTCCTCGTCGCTTCGTCTTCCTCTCGCTCTGCAGATTGTTCCCCTCCCTACCAGTCCACCAATGGCAGTAGCAGCACACTACTGACTCGATGTGAACAGGGGCAACATGATCATGCTCATTTATCTGGAAAGAAATGATGTCCAGCCCGAACCATATTCATTAGTTGGAGAGGTAGTTTAATTCGTAAAAAAAGTTTATAACAGGCTCTTATATCAAATATACAAGATGTAACCCCAAATTTAATATTCTCTAAGGTGCTACTCCTACTTCTTGACTGCAGCTTTTGGGGAGAAGACTTCTAAAGAGACATATAAAATGATTTGACTTCAATCCATGAATGTCACAAATGAAAGAGTGAAAGCGTCGAGTTTATGAACCACAGCCAAAATGATCAAAGACGAATTAGAAAAATGAATTTTCAAAGAGAACTCTCTTGATTACAAAAGGTTAAGAACCCTGCCTCCGCGCGCCAAACATCAGTGACAGTTCCACTGCCTCATGTACAATATGTCCTGGGCCTGTGCTTTTGCCCATGAAAACTTGCCGATGTAACTATAGCTGCGAAAACTATGATGCCCGGTAGCTACTCCCTGGTTTCGATCACCCAACGTTTTATGTAGTCGCGCCCATTAAAACAAGCCTTCGTAGAAACAGTAAACAACACAGAATAACGTTTAAAACACCTGAAGGAGCACTTAGGCCCCGCCGCATAGTTTACAGCTGACACATCCGAAAGAGCACTTAGCCAACACCACATAGTTTGCAATGAGGACCCTTTGCAGAACACTTACCTGCTTTAAGCACCGCTTCAATTTGTAGTCCTTTTCCTTCCGCATCGGGAGTTCCAGGCGCTTTTTTCGTTATAAGAGTCCCGCGGGAAGATCCTTTGAGGAGGCTTGTGGACGGAACACCGGACTCGGGCACTCAGTCGAATACCTTTTCATGCTTGTTAAATCCAGATAAGCATTTGTTTCTCATCTTCGATGAATTGGACTTCAAGCTTCTGCCGAGTCTATATTGAAGGAGACGTCGAAGCTCACACAATGCCATATGTGGACAGAAGCAAGGGACGCGACCAGCGAAACAAAAAGAAACGAGCGCCATGAGCCATCGCTCAAATGAGCCACCGCAACGCCTCCTTTATCGGGTAATGCCTGTCACATGAGCGCTTTTCCCCGGATCATGGCCTTTTCTGTTACCCTCTCCCATTCGCCCCAGTCACTGTTGGAGCGATGTGTGGTCGGGCTGCGGCGCCACGTAGCGGGAAGAGAGAGAAGCGGGGTGTCCGCCGGACGACCTGATTGCAAGTTGGAGCGATGTGTGGTCGGGCTGCGGCGCCACGTAGCGGGAAGAGAGAGAAGCGGGGCGTTTGCCGGTACCCATTGTTATGAAAAGGGAACAGCGCGAAAATAAACGAGGGACAAGAAGAAGAGGTAACGACAGACACGGCGCTGACTAGCAACTGAAAGTTTATTTGTGCACAAGACACGAAATAAAGAGGAAGAAAACACATAAACAACCCGTCACTATAGATCCACTCACACGCTGATCTGCTATCAAACGAACTTGCCACAGTTCAAGATAAATTTAACTTCGTCACCCCTCAGTGCTAAGGACGGGGCACTGACACACTCTTCCTCTCCTTTCACAGATATAAAAAATGCTTCATCAATTTCCCTCACGGTTTTGTTTCTATGGCGGGCTAGAATTGTGATGTCATGGAAGCGTGGCTCACAGCCGCACCGGCTACAATGAATTGCGAGGTGGCCAGAGGGGGAGGAACGAAGGGAAAGGGAATGTTCCCTCGCCCTTACATTTATGCACCTCCCCGTCTGTCCTATGTAGACTCTGCCGCACGAGAGCGGGATCTGGTAGACCACCCCCGTAGCACACGTGACATACTGGGTGCGGTGGTTGACATCACAGGCCACTCAAGGGGGACCGACTCTATTGACAGGGGTGCACAGTCGGGACAGCTTACGTGGCGCTGAGAAAACAACAGGCACATCAAACTTGTTGGCGACGCGCTTGACATTGTGGGACAGGGCATGAAGATACGGCACAACAACTGGTCTCGACGCTGGTTTTTGTCGTACTTCTGGGCCAGCTGGACCCCTGAACTTTTTTAGCAAGAACTCAGCAATGCCCACTATGACCCCCAGAAGGAAGCCTGCTGAGATCAGCCTAACAATCTGCGCTTGGAGACTACTCTCGCACCTGTGGTGACAGGACTTAGTCAAGGCTGCTCGTATACATGACACCGCTATGGCCCGCTTCACCAGTTTGAAGTGAGCGGAATCAAACGGCAAAAGTCCCTTCCTCGACCGAGGTTCATAGGACCAACATACATGGCGTGTCTCCAAGCGAAGACTCAGGTCCAAAAATTGCAACGCTCCGTCCGTGGGATTTTCAACCTTAAACCTCAAACCGGGGGAACACTCCCTTAAAAGGTCTAAAACATCAGAGACAGCGCAATCACGATCACCGTTCGGGTTGAGACCTAGCACCACGAGGTAATCATCAACGTATCGGAACACTTTCCGAACACAATCACCCACCCTCCCATTAATGGCCCGATCACACTTCGCGAGGTAAATGTCACTAAGAATTGGTGCTACGTTTGATCCTATACACACTCCGCTCTTCTGCAAAAAGGTATCATCCTCAAAGGCAACATAGGTGGACTCTAGGTAAAAACGCAGTAGCTCCAAAAAGGAGTCACCCGAAATCCCACTGGCGCTCATAAACGCAATGGACCCACTAGACTCAATACATTCATCTACGGCCCGCATCAACTCAGAATGTGGGATCGAGTAGTACATGTCCTCTACGTCAAAAGACACCAAACTACACGATCCTGGGTTATTCGCCCTCAGATAATCAACGAGAGCTTCAGAATTACGTACGACAAAAGGGTCGTCCAACCTAAGCGATGAGAGGTGGCGCAGGAGGAAAGAGGACACGTGCAATTGCCAGGAATCCCTCTGTGTGACGATAGCCCTAAAAGGCATCATATCCTTGTGGGTCTTCGCCGCGAAAAAAACTTCGAGACTTAGTCCCTTGGCCGCAGAAACAGACTTCCGAAGATTATCCAAACCAAGTTCCCCACAGAGCTGTAGAGCGCGCGCCTTTACCCTCTTCAACGTCACTCCCGGCACACATCTGAAATTCTTAATCACCGCTTGTCTCGCTCTCTCTAGAAACATGCCCTCTGGTACCACCACAAAACCCCCCTCCTTATCAGACAGCAACAGCCTCAAGTTAGACTCTTTGAAGAACGACACAACCGTCCCCATCTTTATTCTAGGCATTGGCCGTCTGTCCATGCTCCTCAGCCTCTCGACGCAGTCCTGTAGGCATCGGTCCCTGTTGTCCTCATTAGTTTTGTCGGATATCTGACGTACCAGGGCGAGCATTTCCGACGGCTTGACTGCTGGCTCCGTAGCAAACTTAGGTCCCTTGTTCAAGATCTTCATGACCTCTGGCGTGGCAGACGCCCCTCCCAGGAACACCACATTGCCGTTGACATCCCGTGGAACTTCCTGCTTCTTTGGATACGAGGCGCGAAGGCGTTCCCACAGAAACTCGGTGACTTGCGTCGCCTCCTTCATGCACACTCGAAGTTTCCTCTCAGCCGCGTATTCGTCCCTCGAAGTCCGGTAGCACCAGGCCTTCAGACAGTCCTTAAAAAGTCTGGCCTGCCTCCATGATTCAGACCGCAGAATTTTACAGATACGCTTAGCATGTCCAGCCGAAGGGGCCACCAAGCCGAAAAGACCGGCCACGTCAGAAGGGGGAATACCTTTCCGAGCAGAGTATCCGTAGTGACGAGCCTTGCAGGTCGCTGTGGCAATGGCGTTGATGTAGTACACGTCCTGATGGCTTTGACTTGAAGAACACATAAAAGAGCCTGATGTACAAGAAATGAAGTGCAACAACGCATAAAGTTGGGCGAGTTGGTTAGACATCATGAAAAGGGAACAGCGGCTGTGAGCCACGCTTCCATGACATCACAATTCTAGCCCGCCATAGAAACAAAACCGTGAGGGAAATTGATGAAGCATTTTTTATATCTGTGAAAGGAGAGGAAGAGTGTGTCAGTGCCCCGTCCTTAGCACTGAGGGGTGACGAAGTTAAACTTATCTTGAACTGTGGCAAGTTCGTTTGATAGCAGATAAGCGTGTGAGTGGATCTGTTGTGACGGGTTGTTTATGTGTTTTCTTCCTGTTTATTTCGTGTCTTGTGCACAAATAAACTTTCAGTTGCTAGTCAGCGCCGTGTCTGTCGTTACCTCTTCTTCTTGTCCCTCGTTTATTTTCGCGCTGTTCCCTTTTCATGATGTCTAACCAACTCGCCCAACTTTATGCGTTGTTACCCATTGTTAAGCGCACAGTGTTGCCATTTTAGCGATTTTGTCGCTAGATTTAGCGATTTTCTATACATTTAGCGACCGATTTTTTTTTAATTTAGCGGCTAGCGACTTTTTTTAGCGACCTTGGTGTTCAACCGTAATCTTGTTATTTTGAACAATTTTAGAGATGCTCGCGGGCTAAACCCTTTTGCTTCTCTAGCCGAGTTTGCTTTAGGCTCATATGCTCAATTTAGCGACGCGCTTAAAAAAAAAAAAAGTCGACACTGGCAACACTGCAGACCATCTGTCCCGCGCCCAGGTACCCACGTGCTCTCCGCCAAACGTTACTACCGCCAGCCAAGAGCGCAGCCGTTTCGCTAGCCTCGCCGCATCGTTTCGGATTCGAAAGCTTCGGTTCGCGTTTCGATGCTGAGATGCCGAAAGTGAAGTACAGCCAAAAATTTAGAGATGAATGGCTGAAGTACCCTATGCTGTGCAACTGGCTGGTTTGCAAGACCAAGAAATGTGGGACAAAAGTTGCCGAGTGCAAATATTACAGGTGTGAACTTGGGACCAAGTACTCTGATCTCGGGAAGCACCGGCTCACAGAGAAACACAAAACCGCCGCGGCGTGTGTATCATCGACGCAGTCTCAGCTCCCTTTTGTGAGGGGAGCTGAGACATTACATTACAAATAAGAACCGTCCTAGTTGTTTTTCAGTGTGTGTTTAACCTCTCAAAATACCTGAGATATGATTATTTGAGGTTCACTTACTTTAAAGGGGTTTAATAAGCTTTTGGAATTCAGCGAATATTTTAGCGACTTCCTGGCGAATCTAGCGACTGTTTAGTGACTTCCTGGTCTCAATTTAGCGGCGCGCGCAAAAAAAAGATGGCAACACTGTAAGCGCATGATCTGACAGGCATTGCCACCGTTGCCAGACGGAAACGCGAATTTGTCTAGAAAACGCCTACAACGTTAATTTCGAAACCTTCGCGTCAGCATCTTTCGCAACTTGCGTTCCGTAAAGACATGCTATGAAGAAAATTTAAAGAAGCAAGTTCTTTTTGATGTGTAAACACTTAAAAAGAGAACGTGTAGCCTACTCTCGCTCCCAGGCGGGGAGCACAGCGAGCGCCCGCAACGTGAACGGTACCTGACGTAGGAAGTTCGCGGGAGCGTCTTTGAAACGTAAAAGCCAGCTTGGGCACTTTCAAGTCGAACCTGAAGTTGAGGCAGATTTGAGCAAGTCGAACTCCGGCTTCAGTTGTTATCGTAATAATATTAATAATAATAATAATTATAATAATAATCTTTTCCGCGGCATCGCAGAATGGCAGCCCGTAGCAAGAAGGCCCGCGGTTTCGCGTCTAGTGATAGGTGATTGTGTGATGATATAATACACTTGATAAAAGTGATGGCGATTATAATATGATATATTCAAGTGCGTTACGCTTAGCAGCGTTCTTCGCGACGATGGTCTTCGTGTGTCCGCCATGAACTGCTGACGTCTAGCAGCCCGGTCCGGGTCTCGAGCGCTTGGCGAGGGCTTCCTGCGTGCCCGGCTTGTAGACAAGCCGTTCGAATTTCCGTCCATGCATGTAGTTAAGCACACCCGTGGTAGGGCTGCAGGGGTTCGCGCCGGTGTTCACCGGGCAGCGGTCTTCACGAAAGCGGGCCTTGAAGTCTCCCAGCTTGCGGTCGAGCCTGTAACCGAGCGGCTTGAGCACTCTGTCGATCGGAGACGATTTGTGCCACTGGCCTGACTGGCTCTCTGACGATGGAAAAGACGCGTCTTACGCCCGGCTGGCTACCTCTGGTTTCTAGGTAATAGCTACCTAGTAACAGCATAGAGTAATATACACAAGGTAAAGAGCGGACACTACCATAGGCCCGGGCGGCCCAGATAGACCAACAATAGCTAGCGCTCCTAGCAGGCGGCATTAAGCATAATCTGGTTCCGGTTCCGGTCAAATTAGTTTCGGTTTCGGTTTGGGCATTTCTGGTCCGGTACTCTGGTACCCTTCTCTTTTTCTCCCTCTCTTTCCTCCTCGCCTCCCTCCTCGCTAGGCTCTCGGCAGCTCCTCGGCTCCCGAAGCCACGTGTTTTTTTTTTTTTTTTTAATGCTGACGCAGTTTTATTTTAATAGCAAGCTTCAGCAGCACACACGGTCCTCCGTACATCCTTAGGGTGTCCTAAACTTTGTGGGCCGCTCAATAGGTTAATTCCGTCCGATTAGGCTGCGCTCCGTTCGCTCTCCAAGAAATCACACAACGGAGAGTTCGGAAGTAAACGTAACTTGCTTTCATCTTTTCTACGGTTGCCGGGTGCCTCTTTTGTTCTCGTGCCCGGGAGATGGCCTGGCTGTCCTCGCTGGCCCCTGGCCGCCGCTCCTGAAGCAGCGGAGTGACGGGGAAATACGACGGCCCGCTCCAGCTCTCGGTTTCCGGAATTCTCCTCGTGCCTCACGTTCCCTTTTTTTTCTCGCGCTTGCCCCCGGCTGGCCCCCGCTCGCGCCTCTCTCGGCCGCCCTCTTCTTCCCACGACGCCCCCCCCCCCCCCCCCCCCCCCCCCAAGTTTCATGGATCTCCTGGACGTCCCGTGAACGTCCATAGGATATATATGTTGCTTGGGAACTATATATAATATCTAAATTCGATACCGCGTCTCGCAGATTTTTCCCCCGAAATTCTATGCATGCATTTGTCGTCTTCATCTTCAGCCAGGCGCCATTCATCGCGTGGTTTTTGTGACGTATTAGTTAAGAACTATTGAGTAATTTAAGGTACTTGAAATAATAAAAAAATAACGACTCCTTACAGAAATAGCTCCAATTAATTTTAACCAAATTACAGAAAAGCGCAACGTAGCGGAGGGCATTAAACGCATCACCTGGGCCGCGATTCGGTTTTAGTGTCCTATTTGCGTTTACTATATCACTCTATGCCATGGTAACCGTAGCTATACCTGTTTTCAGCTCAAGAAAAAAGTACATTTTGCGCATTGTTCCTACGCGGCGCGAGATAGTTCTTACGAGATTCGGTTGTCGGAGGAAAAAGCGATGCTTTTGGCGTTTGGAACATGTACGTCTTGATAAGATAACGTATATATAATCTAACATTCACCTACATATGTCTTCATTATCCACATAAAGGGGGAAATTAGTAATGTTCCGCGAGGAGCCGGACTTGTTTTACTTCGGTTCTTAAGGTGAAAACAGGTATAGTACCGCTGAAACTAGTGGCGGTTACTAGGTCAGTTGAGGTCGCAACTAAGAAACTAAGTTATTAAAACGACTAAGAGACTAAAATATTAAAAAAAAAAAACTAAGAGACTAAGAGTCTAAGCCATTAGATCATTACGATTTTCACGTTTTGTTTTCACCAGAAATCTTGGAGACGTGAGCTCATAGCGTAGGCAGCTGCTCCTTTACAGAAGAACAGGTGCAGTGGGACCGCGTTGCCCAGAAAGCACGCACTTTGAAAAAGAAGTGAACGGCAGGGGATGTCAATTTAAGGAGAAAGAAAAATACCACACTGTATCGATGCGACACCACACACGATTTATTGCGGTTATGCACAGGTTTGGAAGGCGACATTTTAACCATCTGTTAATTCAGAATGACACTAACGAACGGTGGGTTTCACCTTAGCGGCTGGGAGTTCGTGCACTTCTCCCAAAAATAGCACACGGCCGGTAGCTTTCTCGCAGATGTAGAAGAGGAAAGGTCTATTCACGGCGAAGGATGGAGGACGACTCATAGGCATCGGTACTGCCGTTGCGCCGGTGGCAACCGTGCCTTCTTCGTTGACCTCGATGGCTGCCTTGTGCAGGACCTCGCTTACCACCAGCCCTCCGTTGACAGTGATTCCCGACAGATCGGCGTCAGAGAAGATCGAAGTCACACCCAGTTTCTTTAGGGCAGGTAGGAGGCTGTACTCCGTTTTCAAGTCGAACTTTGGAAGTTGAATCCTGACAACCCTCTTTTTCAAACTTCCATGGATTGTTTTTATGCTCTCGACAGTCATGGCCTGCCGAAGTTTGGCAAGTTCCTTTTTTTCACTTGGAAGTACGATTACCATGCTGTGTCTGTCCCCTTTGTAAGACAGTTCTATGGCTTCAAATTTCAAGTCAGGGTCAGAGGTGAACGGTACCCATCCGTGTCGAGTCATGGTTTCTACCTTAACCTCCTCAGATCCTTTGTTGTAAAAAGGAAGTGGGGATGTATATTTGGGATCGAAAGAGGTGTTCCATAGCCCCTTGAAGTAAATGGCATTGAGAAGCGCCATTGCAGTGTTTGCGGGAATTTTGAAGCCCGAGATCTTGCCTCTGGTCTTGTTCTTCACCCACTCGTTAACCTCGGATTCCATGGCAGAATTTTCTGCCCCAACGTCCACCGACCGGAACATTGCCGCAAAGATGTCAACGAGCTCTTTCTGGTAACTTTCGAGGACTTTCAGTGTTTTCTTCACAAAGACTGCATTGGCTATCATCAAACCTATATCCTCATGAATCTGCTGTTCTGCCAGAATCTTTTTGTAAGACGCCAGTATAGATTCTCTGCTGGACAGTCCCGCTGCGGTGTGGCCGAGAGCAGTGGAAAGCTCCGCTTCGGACTTGCCCCTGGCGCCGGCGTAGACCATGGCGAGTGCGACGCAGATGCTGGTCGGAGAGAAGAAGAGGTTCGATTCCGGCTCTTCGCTGGAGAGTTCCTTGAGAAGCTTGAGGGCAAAATGGTTCTGTTCTCGGGCGAGCTTCATGTCGCTGTCTTCAGCATTGCATTCGCTCTCCCCCGCTAGCAGAGCGAACAAGACGAGAAAAACCTTTTCGGCAAGCATCATCGAAACCGGACTTTCCTTCTGTTCCACGTTCCTTGTGGTGTATATTTATTCATTCATGAACAATGAGCTTTTTGAGTTTTGAAACCTATGGAATATTTAGCCAATGAAACAATACATTTCCATGTGTTTTTATAGGTTTTCGTGACTTGTTCATCGGTCAAGGATACGCAGAATCCGTAAAAATAAGTATGCGCAACATTCAAGACCCAAGAATACTCATTTCATAGTCATTTTATTGTGATCTGTGTTCGAATGCTGTCATTTCGTTTTCTGGAGCATTTGTTAGGTCCTCCACTAGCTTGCCTCGCTTGTTTTATGGCGTCGTTAAGCGGGCTCGGAGGAAACCCTTTTTAAGATGTACTATGGTGTTTATTACATTTACAAGCTGAGCGGTGAGAATTTCTGCGATTCAAAATAAAACTCCAAAAACAATAACCGCGGCAAACGAAGGATACGCGGGATCCGTAAAATAAAGTATGTGCAGCATTCAAGCCCCAAGAATACTTATTTCATATTGATATTATTGTGGTCTGTGTTCGAATGCTGTCATTTAGTTTTCCGGAGCTTTCGTTAGGTCCTCCAATTGCTTGCCTCGCTTGTTTTATGGCATCGTTAAACGGGCTAGAAGGAAACCCTTTTAAGATGTACTCTGGTGTTTATTACTTTTACAAGCTGAGGGGTGGGCATTTCTGCGATTCGGAATAGAACGTGAACAACAATACCCGCGGCAAATGAATTGCTGTGTGTGTGTTTTTTTTTTTTTTTTATTTAATGATGTCTCACCGGAATTACCAGTTAGGGCGACAGGAGCGAAACGTGGCATGGAGTTCAGATGAGAACAAGAGGCGATGAACAGTCTGGGCACGGACAGCAGCAGCTAAACGGAAAACAAAACAACACACAAAAAACTCATCTAGAACACGCAAAGAACTACATCTGACTTACTAATAAAATTCAACATATACTTGCGGTCTTTAACTGCTTCGTCATTACACGCGTAATGCAAAAATCATATGGTCCTTCAAAATCGAACTGCAAACAAACTAGGTTACTGCCGCTTCCATGGCGGAGTTGGGAAAGTAGGAAGCTGCATTTAACACCTTGAGCGCTTTACTCATGTTCTCGTCGCTTCGTATTCTTCTTGCTAAACAGATAGTTCACCTTCCTGCGAGCCCACCATTGGCTGTAGCAGATTGGCGCAGTATGGCCATAGTAGCTTTGCGCCATAAATCCCGTAATCAAGAACATTGGCTGCAGCTGAATACTACTTACTGACTTGCCGTGGAAAAGGGGCGCGTATGATTCTGTGCCACAAAATAACCGTGCTCATTTACTTGCCTGGAAATCATGTCCAGCCCAGACCTCATTTACTGTTTAGGGAAGCAGATTCCTCACAAAAAAAAAAAAAAAAAAAAGATTATGTAAGGCACCTATATTAAATATACAAGATGTAACCACAAAGTTCATATTCTCTATGGTGCTACTCCTGCTCGTGGACTGCATCTTTAGGGAAGAGACTTCCGAAGAAACATAAAATTATTTGACTTCAATCTAGAAATGTGCAAATGAGAAAGTGACAGCGTCAAGATTTTTAACAACAGCCTAAAGGGTCGAAAACAAATTAGACAACTGAAAATTTCAAGGAGAGCTCTCTTAATGCACCCCAAACATCAGTGACAGTTTCACTGCCTCATGCACAACATGTTCTGGCCTTGTGTTGCCATGGCGACAAGCGCCCGTGAAAACCTGACGAGGCAAACATACAGCTGCGAGAACTATGATGCCAAGTAGCTACTTCCTGGTTTCGATATCCGAAAGTACTGGCACAGCGCCCAACGCTTTATGCAGTGGCGCTCATTAAAGCAATAATTTGTAGAAACATTTAAGCAACACAGAATAACGTTTAAAACAGCCGAAAGAGCGCTTAGGCCAGACCGCATAGTTTACAGTTTACGTATCCTAGAGAGCACTACGCCGCATAGTTCCCAGGAAGGAAATGTTGCAGAACACTTACCTGCTTTGAGCACCACTTAAAATCGTAGTCCTTTTCTTTTCGCATCGGGAGTTCCAATCGCATTTTTCTTTATAAGAATCCCGTGGGAAGGGCCTATGAGGACTTTCACTTTTGCGTTGAGGTTTGCGTACGTAACACCGGACCCGGGCGCTCACTCAAATACCTTTTTATGCATGTTGAATCCAGATGAGCATTTGTTTCTTGTCTACGGTGAATCGTAGTGCAAGCTTCTCCCGAGTTTTCATAATGAAAGAGACGTCGAAGTTCACATGGCACGACGTGTGGCCAGGAGCAAGGGAGGCCGACGAGCGAAACGAAAGAAGCGCCATGAGCCAGCGCTCAAATAAGCCAACTTTGCCAGACGGAGAGGCACATTTGTCTAGAAATCGCGTACGTGGACATTCGTTTCGAAACCTGCGCATCAGCATCTTTCACGATGTACCTTGCGTAAAGACATGCAATGAATAAAATTTAAAGAAGCCACTTCTCTTTGAAGTGTGAAACACTTCTTAAAGGGCAACTCCGGCGAAAACTCAAAATTACATAACTTACTGGTATCGCTGTAGTGACACAAAATATGACCCCAGCCAAAATAATACGTCCCTGGGACGCCGCATTCTCAACTAATGCCGATATTAAAAATGCGACCCGCCGCGAGCCGCTGTTCTTTAGCGGGCGGCCAGCGGGTGGCCGATCGCTAAAGCAACGTTGGGCCGAGACGTCAGTATTGTTCTCTTTGTTTCCTCCGGTCCGGGCGTTGCGCGGAGGGCGCTTCTTTGAGCCACTACCACCGCTACTTCGGCTTGTGATTGGCGTGTTTAGCCGTTGCTTTTATCTGTAGCCCCTGTAGCTTCGGTATAGCCTTTTGTTTATTTGCTTGTGAGGACTCCAAGACTCGTTTTAGCGAGCAACTCGGTGCGCCCAAGACTGCCCAGTTGCTCCTCGGAAAATGCCGAGTGCAACTTGTAGCGATGTGGGCTGCTCAAACAACCCGCTACGCAACACGGAGATGCTTTTTCACAAGTTTCCAACGGACCGGAAATTGGAGAAGCTGTGGGTGAACGCTGTTCGACGAGTGGACTTTGGACTTCGGCTTTTACGCGCCCGAGGAAAAAAGAACAAAAAAAAAAAAAAAAAACAGACTTGTACAGCCCAGCACACGTGTGTTCGGGCGCCGCGGCCCGCGCCGAAGTGCCTCAAAGCTTCGTGTCTGGGACTGACCCGCAGCGCGAAAGCGAGAGGGCCCCCAGTACTGTACGTCACTGGCAGCGCGGCATATAGCAACGCCGCTCCATCCACGGAGCCCCAATGCCAGTGTAGGCCTAGCGACGACTACGGAAGACCGCACACACGGCGACAGCCGTCGAGTACGGCACCGAACGAGTTCACTCGCTTTCCAGTCGCTAGCTTTTGAAGCGATGAGGACGGCATAGCGCACGCATGGTGGCGGCCGCCGAGTACTTCACCGTACGAGTTCACGGGTTTTCCAGTCGCTAGCTTTTGGATATACGCACTAACTCTTGCTACATATGCTGGATAACTACCACGTATACAGAATTAAAACAAAATCAGATTCGGCTAGCGCAACAGAGGTAGGTGCCGCTCGGCCTGCGTACTCGTTGAACGAGAACGATCCTGACGTCACGTTCACATAGCGGCTGATTTCCAGTGTTGCCGGGGCCTCGAGCGGCTAGTTTCGGTTTTGTTGGCCGCGCAATTACACCTTGCAATTCAGGGACTCTGACTGCACTAAAAACAGTCATAATCCCAAAATCGAAAGTATGGACCGGAGTTCCCCTTCAAGAGGAGACTTGCGGCCTAATCTCGCTCCCGGGCGGGTAGCACTGCGATTGCTCATGAATTGAACGTGACTTGACGCAGGAAGTTCGTGGGAGCGTCTATTGGTGAATTAGGGTGGTCGCCTCTCTCCTCTGACCTCGATTCAGCAGAGCGCCCCCTCCTCGCTGCCAGAGCTACTCGGGATCCCTTTCAGCCGATCACAACTGCTGGCTTCAGAGCGCTCTGACATTTTGAGACCAGTCACGGAATCAAAATTTCTTGACATTGGTAATGCATTAAAAACAACACGATCTTACAGCGTACTGTGGACGATTGAGTAAAATTTACGCTCGCAACGTGATGAAATAACGGTTGTGACGTTAATTGTTTTACGCATCGGCATGTAAAAAAAGAAAGAAAACAGCAGTATGCGAATTGATTTTTGCAGAACGGAACGAAAGCCAGTGCTTGGAAAGAGTTGTCAACTCATCGCGTTTTCGGCAGCGAACGCGCTGCGATAGCGGTCATGCGTACGACAAAGTAGGCAAATATAAAATGGTTAATAAACCGCATTTTCTCACGGCGAAATATCGTGCAAGCATCGCCATGAAGATGTGACACAAATCACAGCGCATGATATTCGGCTCTCCCTTTATTTTACACCACAAACCTTTGAACATACTTTTACCAAACCTGAAAATTTCTTGAAGCGACCACAAAACCCGGGAAAACAGCGGCGAGCTCTGCGAGCTGTTTCTTCGTCGTTTAGGCTTAGCGGATTCACCGCCGTGAGATGAACGATCTCGTGCAAGCACTGGGAACAAACACTTCACACGTCGACTTTTCCTGTTACGGTCGCAAACGAATGTCGTCCCGTCCGTTGTAATCCTCGCACCGTCGAATGCACAAGCACTTTGTAGAACCACATATTAATCGCCGTCATGCCGGACCCCGCACACCACCACAGACCACTGCCGGCCATCGTAAACAAAACCACGTGATCCCCGCGCCGCTCCGCACTCCGACGGCTACAGACGGAGTGCGAGGGAGCGCTCTGAGAGGGAGAGGCGCCCTCGGAATGAACCACCCGATCAGGCCACATCACTCTCTTTCAACCACCCGATTTCGCGCGCTCTGGAAAGAGCGCTTAAGAGCGCGCAGAAAGAATCACGCGAATTTGCCATATGAAACGCAAAAGCCAGCTTAGAGCGGCTTGAGCGGCGTCGGCGTAACCGTAAAGTCACGTGACCCCCCCCCCCCCCCCCCCCCCCCCCCGAGGTCACGTGACCCCCCCCCTCCCCCCGAGGTTACGTGACCCCCCCCCCTTGAGGAGGAGGGAGGAGACGAGGGGAGGAGGTTGAAGGATGAGGAGAGGAGGAGGAGGTGAAGGAGAAGGAGGGGGAGGAGGAGTAGCAGGCAGGATCACGAGGTGAAGAGGAGGGAGGAGCGGTATAATCTCCCCTCAGTACCCTTCCCTCCTCCTCCCCAAGAGCTGAGCTCGAATTCGGTGTTACAGAGTTGTAAATGGCTTTTTTAAGTCGAACAATTGGTGTTGAAGAGGACTTGAGCAATTCGAAGTCCGTCTTCAGATTAAGTCACATCTATGAATTCGGGGCTAAGAGGCGACAATTTACTGTAACAAGCGTACATACTGTTACAGTATAGAGGTTAGATCTGCGCAAAGGTGGAAAACTATATTGCATTTTCTATGAAAATGAAACCAGCCGTGTGTACAGCCAGTGTAGCGAGCTTGGTTTATCTTACTACGTTTATATTTACAATATTTACAAATGGTTGTTATACTCGGCGACAACTTTTCTTGGCAATGAAGGGAATGCTAGGGGGGGCGGAGCTCCTGCACATGTATCACTCCGCCATGCATCCGGGCTTTTATTACGTCAGTTTTGGTTTCGTTGTCGGCATTCAAGGCAAGCACTCTATAGGAAGTATTCACTGGCCGCCATATTTGAGGTCACTGTTTAGAGCGCATGCTCAGAACAAGCTTGCATCAATAGGCTGCCAAGACCGGCAATCTTGGTGGTGCGGAATGCACGTGGCGAAAGAACTGTGGAAGCTCGCGTTCAGCACGCGCTCCGCAGCCAAGCATACAGCTATGGCCGCCAGTGAATACTCCCTATACAGCTCGTTAGTGTCTATAGACGCTTTCAGCGCGCGCCAAATTGAGCCGCCATAGCCGACCTTCTCTTGTCTTACCGAGATGCCGAGCCACTGAAGCGGGCGTTGACGAGTCTCCACAAGGGCCTATGATGGCTAGAGGGACGCGGCAGAATCTAAAATGGCAATGACCTGACCTACTGTGGTAATGATGCAGTGGAGCGAACGGAATAAGAAGAAACAAAAACTGAAGGTCGGTTATGGCGGCGCCCATGCACAGCTGCCTGAAAGCGTCTATAGACCTTTTCTTTAACGGCGCCGCCATCTTGAGAATTGCGGCGCCGACGACGCCGTCTAGCGGTTTAGAAAAAGAAATACCGGCTAGTTCTGGCAGCATAGCTATCTGGGTAGGCAATGGTGTGGGTATGGGGGGAACTTGGCTAGACTTGGCTATGGTGAGCTGCAATAACTTGGTTGGAGCTTGTCCGGTTGAATCCAAAAAAACAAAACAAATTAGTCGTTAGTTGTTTACACAGCAGGAGTTTAGTCTGCCAGAACATGGCGACATTGTTACCCACTGTAGATAAGCAATTTAGCCAGTGCGGTACAACCGCTAGCCTGGGGTCTTTAACGTGCACCACGCAGTAGTGATACACGACCGCACGCCGGTACGATGCTCATCCAGATCGAAACGGGCAGGGGTGGGGATTGAACCCAGGATCCCTGGGTTCTGCAGCGCGAGCTTTCGCTCCACGTGCTCCGAGCTGGTGTGCGCTAGCCCACTCGGCCACCGATCCCCCCCTCCGGTTGAATCCAGCTGGCTACTCACAGGCCATCACCTTGCCTACTCGAGAGAACGACGACGAAGACGGTGGGGTGTTTTGATTGAGTTTCCACAGCGAAGTATATATGAGCAGTTTAATGTAGTCTATGCAGGTAAGCTCTCGGCATTTGACAGCTCCATCTTCAGTGGAGGCATGTAGACGTTTTCATACCTTTCACATATCATGGGGCTTGCAGTGATAACCTAATTGAACCACCTGCACCGGGAATTAAAATCGGTCCTCTTGTCGTAGACGGAGTGGTCGTGAGCTTAAACGTGACGTTGAGTCTGATACGAATCTCTCGCGATTCAAGCTCGCAATCGACTGACTTCATAAATAAGGATTCTTGGGGAAAATGCAAAGCTCGATAACATTGCAGCCACACTCACGCTGCAGCTTCTTGTGCTCATGGCACACTTTCTGCTATTGTTCTTATGCTTTTTAAATTATTTATCCATCCGACGACCACGCTGTGGTAGCCAGACAACCGTAGATTTTCGAAAATTGCAGCACGGTAAAAAGGAGCACTCGGAACTACCTCATGCACGACGTCCGTTTCTAAGCCTTTTCGCCCATACCCTTGGCGGTTGCATACCCTGTGTCAGCGGGCAATCCAAAAATGCACCAGGTCGAGGGTACGTCAGTTACTGGCTGGTTTGAGGTTATGCGAAAAAGGTCTATAAGGAGTATTCACTGGGCGCCATATTTGTGGGTGATGTCTAGAGCGCATGCTCTGAACGAGCCCACATTAATAGGCTGCTAAGACCGGCAATCTTGAGGGTGCGGAATGCACGTTACAAAAGAACTGTGGAAGCTCGCCATCAGCACGCGCTCAGCTGTCGTGCACACAGCTATGGCCGCCAGTGAATACTTCCTATATGAAGTATTCACTGGCGGCCATAGCTGTGTGCGCGACTGGTGAGCGCGTGCTGCTGGCGAGCTTCCACAGTTCTTTTGTAACGTGCATTCCGCACCGTCAAGATTGCCGGTCTTAGCAGCCTATTAATTTGGGCTCGTTCTGAGCATGCGCTCTAAGCAGCACCCACAAATATGGCGCCCAGTGAATACTCCTTATAGGGAGTATTCACTGGCGGCCATAGCTGTGTGCTCGGTTGCGGAGCGCGTGCTGACGGCGAGCTTCCACAGTTCTTTCGCCACGTGCATTCCGCACCACCAAGATTGCCGGTCTTGGCAGCCTATTAATGCGAGCTCGTTCTGAGCATGCGCTCTAAACAGTGACCTCAAATATGGCGGCCAGTGAATACCTCCTATAAAACCGTTTCCAGTGGACATACCCGGGCTCAGAGCAGATGCCATCTGTTAAGGAAGAGATCCCGGGCACGTCCGTTTCGATGGTGTCGGTTTATCGTTCCCTCTCGTGCCGTTCATAATCTCGTGGTTCTGTGCTCCTCTACCTCCTTTTCCTCTTGTTACCTACTACCAGATCTTTAGTAACTAGAAAACTAATTTAATTTTTATATTTTTATTGTTCAAGATTCATAGTGATGTGACAATTATTATTCAAATGACGAATATTAAGATTATAATTTACTTTACAGCCAAAACACAATTTAGACCCGGGGACTGTGTTCAGAAGACAGCGTGCTTCGGCTCTGTAGCTTTGGCAGCATTGCCAAGAAAAGTTGTCGCCGAGTATAGACCTTTTCTGTTTCCTGTCGTTCTCAGTCACGTGGGTTCCGTTTCTGGTATGCGGGGCGAAAAAATAATAAAACGTTTGAACCTGGAATATGCGAGAAAAATATAGCTGAGGCAAATCAGGAATGTGTGACAATCACGCATTTTTCGTAAACACCTTCTACCTTCGGGGAGAGATCAAAAAGATGTTTTACCGCATACCAGAAGTGACGATATTCAAGATGGCTGCGCGCTTGTGGAAAAGGTGTATAGTAGCAATGCAGAAGCCGGCCATCGTAGAACGTCCGTGCACCACGTCACCCCGAAACTCAGTGTCTCGTGCCACCTGTCACGAATCGCGTGATGGGTGCACTGTGGGTATTGGCGACGTGAGCGATCGAAAGCGTCGCTGTGGTCGGATTGGCCGAATGCTGACTATGACGTCAGCAAAGGATTGATTGATTGATTAAAACGTTTATTTGAAAGACCACGCCTCTGGCTTGTAGGCCTCATGTGGCGTGGGGGAAGGGAAAAAAGGGGCTAGCGATGACGATGGATCAGATGTACCGTCCGATCCCGGAGGACCGGAGGTAGGAGATGATGGATGAAAAGACGGCTGTTCTATCCGCGGGTTCTGAGGACCTCGGGTTGGTCCATTCCCATAACGTCTTCGGTCGAAGGGAAGGTGGCACGTTGTTGATTGCCGCCGCCCGTTCGTTTGAGGTCTCTGGACAGAACCATACAAGGTGGTCACAAGTCGCGGGGACACCGCATTGGGGACATCTTGGGTCAGGTCCCCTGTCCTCCTGTTGGCCTGTGGAAATTGGCAAGCCAAACGGGAGTTAGCATAGTGCGAGTTTGCAGTCTGTGCAGGGCCACTCGTTCCCATCTTGGAAGCCCTCGAGGGATCGGATGGGGGATAGCAGGTAGGAGCGCAGCAAGTCGCGCCTTCCGGGCATTTCTTTCTTCTTTTTTTGGTCTCATAGAGGTCGAAGACTTCTTTGGTTGAAACATCTCGTTGAACGGGCGAAGGGACCGGGCCTTGTGAGGGCTGAATACTTGCTTGTAGCTGTGCCCTCGCGGCCCCGTCCGCCCGCTCGTTCCCCGGAATGTTGGCGTGGCCAGGAATCCACGCGATGGTGATCTTCTGTTTAGCCCCGGCGAGGCGAACCAGTTCCCGGAGTTGCGCAACCGTAATGTTGCACGTGCTCGAGTGCCCAAGTGCGCGCACTGCCTCTTGTGAGTCTGTGTATATGCGGGTTTCACTGATTTCTGGGCGTGGCATGGTCGTGGCCGTTTCCACTGCGAATAGAATAGCCAGAAGTTCTGCCATGCAGGTGCTTCGTGTACGTGAGGTAAGCTGGTTGCTCGTCTCGTTGCGAGTAGGTGAGTGCCATGCAATTGCAGTTCGGCCGCTATCGTCCCTCGCTGCATCCATGTAGAAGACTTCAACGTGTTTGAGAAGCTAACTGATTTCCTTGTTGTGGATGGCCGCTTGCACGGCTCGTCTCTCGGGACGATCAGGTCCTTCGTGACTTGGAAGGGGTTTGACAGGGGTGACTGCCTCCGCGTTCCAAGGTGGAGTTGGTGTCGGCATGAGCGGGCAGTTGATGAGGTGGGCGCGACCACTCGACGTGAGTATGATTCGACCGTGAGGAGTGCGAGACAGCCGTTGAGCTTGGCTCACTCGCATCTCATCGGCGATATCACGGATAGTGTTCATTTGAGCGATGCTCTCGAGTTGGTCTACCTGCGTGAAGCGGGGAAGTCCAGTGACAACCCGCATGGCCGCTCGTAACATGGTGGTGAGTGCTGCTTCTTGTTTCTTTGTAAGACGAAGATAATTAAGTCCGTACACCACCTTAGAGATCAGGATAATACGGACGAGGCGTCGAAGGAGGTCGTCTTGTGCACCCCAGGCCTTGCTTGAGATGGCCTTGAGTAGGTTTAGACCTTCTTTCCAATGCGACTTCACCTGCCGGAGCCAGGTGATAGCGCCGCCTTTGCGGTCGAATGTGACTCCTAGAATTTTGATAGAGTCGGTCTGGGTAATAGGGACTCCATTCACCTGCAGTTGGATGTCTGTACGGGCGCTCCGGCGCCGGCCGGGAATGACCATATAAGTGGTCTTCTCCTTTGATAATTCGAGCCCTGATTGGAGGGCGAAGGTCGTGACGATGTTCAGCGCTTTCTGCATATAGCGTTGTTGGCTTTCCGCCCCACCTGTCGTCGTCCATAGGGTGACGTCGTCCGCATAGATTGTAAAGCGAATTTGCGGGACGGCTTCGAGGGCGAGAGCCAGGTCCACCATAGCAAGGTTAAAAAGAAGCGGCGACAGGACCGCCCCCTGGGGAACTCCAATGTTGTTAGTTCTCCACTGGCTTTTGGTTTGACCGATGGACAACTGAAACGTTCGGTCTTGGAGAAATGTTTTGATAAAGTTTAGGAGGCGGCCCTGAATACCTCGCCTCTTTGCTGCATTCACAACGGTGCTGTGTGGTATGGAATCGAAGGCTTTGCGTAAGTCAATGGCCACAAGCGTACGCGGCTGGCTTTTGAAGAGCCGGCGCTCGTAGAGGTCATGGTAAAGCATGAGTAGGCTGTCCTGTGTCGAGAGGTGAGAACGGAAGCCCGTTTGCCTGGGATGAAAGGCCTCAGTCGACTCGAGCATCCAGGACAAACGAGCATCGACCATGCGCTCTAGAACTTTGCACAGGTTTGACGTCAAGGAGATTGGGCGAAGGTTGGCCACCATGTTGGGAGCCTTGCCAGGCTTGGGAATAGGGATCACTGTAGATCTCTTCCATTCGGGAGGTAGCTCACCCTCCTCCCAGATGGCGTTGAAGATGTCAAGAAGCTCCTTCATGGCGTCCGACGGAAGGTTCCGGAGCGCGGAGATAGTAACGAGGTCCGGGCCAGGTGCCGACCTTGCTCGTGCTGTCGCGAGAGCGTCCTGGAGCTCGGCGAGCGTGAAGAAAGCGTCCGCCGGGTGTTCGTTTTGTATGGGCTGCCGGACGTAGACATCTGTTTGGGGCGGCTCGGGTTGCTGCGGGAAGAAATAATTTCCCGCCTCTGCTGCGAGTTGTTCTTCGGAAATGTCGAGGCGGAGGGCCAAGTTGCTTCCGGTGTTGCAGGTTTTTGTTTTCCCCGGCGAGCCCTTTATAGGCCCGCCAAAGCGCACGGTAGCCAATGCGCTCGTTATAAAGGATAAAGGAGTCGCACAGTTTCCGCCAGTTGGTACGGCAGAGCTCGATTGTGTATTTCTTGGCCTCGGCCGTGGCGTGATTCAGGCGGATCTTGTTCTGGAGGGACCTCCTGGTTCTGTAGCGCATAAGGGCCTCCAGTCGCCTGTCCCACAAGTTGATAAGGTGCAAGTCGGGTTGCGGTGTGTCTTCCTTCACGTTGTACTCAGTGCGGGCCTCCCGTAGCGCGTGTTGGATGCGTTCCGCGAAGGGGACGCCGGCGAGGCGGGTAATGGCGGTGCGGTAGCTGTCCCATTTTGTGAAAGTGACCTGCCGCCGGGATGAAGTGCGTATGAGAAGCCGTATATGAATGGGAAGGTGGTCGCTGCCCATTGGATCGGCCTGCACTTGCCACTGGACCCGTAGATTTGAAGAGGTCCAATTGGTCGGGGGACGTGTCGTTTTGGTTGGAGCTTTTGGCCAGCCGCGTGGGGGTGTCTTGTTCGGTGCAGAGGTGAAGACCGGCTGCGACGCAGGCTTTTTTTAGATGTTTGCCCCGGGCGTTCTTGTTCGGATATCCCCACGCGGTATGTCTAGCATTGAAGTCCCCCGCAAGTATAGTACGCTTGTCCTTCTTCACTAGGTCTTTGATCCAATTGGCTTCATTTGGGTTCACGGTTGGTCTGATATATGTGTTATGTATATCAATGGGTGTGTTTTTAATTTTGACCCTCGTGGAAACAACTTCACGGTCGTCAGAACACGCTGCCTCTGAGTTGAGTTGTGTCTGTGGGTGTGTTTTCTTTACAAGAGTGGTTACAATTCCAAAATTAGATGTTTGTCCTTGTATACTGGGGTTTATGTAAGTGTTGTAACCCCTAATCTTAATTTTCTCTACGTTAGCTTCCTGCAAAAGAATAACGTCGGGCGTCTCGTTTTTAAGCTCAGTGAGGCGCGTTTTGAGTTCATAAAGTTTCTGTTGCAACCCACTGCAGTTCTATTGGAAGATCCATGGTTGCAGTTTGCCGCGGTTCTTGTGTTGTTTGGGTTTGGGTGAGGCACTTTGGGTGCTTGTACCTTTTTGTTGGGGATTATTGTCTGTCGTTACGAGTGTCTATGAGTCTGTGGATGGCTGTCGTGAGTTCGGCCAGTTGCTTCTCCATCCGAGCAAAGCCCGCATATTGGAGTTGTAGGACCTGTGTCGCCGTGTCCAGCCGTTGGGCCGGATACTCCGGTGATACCGTAGGTTGAAAGGCTCCCATCGTCACTGCTGCATACGACGTCCCGGCATCTTGGCCCGCCGGTCTTCCCGCCGGTGGTGGTAAAATGGGTTTATCAATCCCTTGCGCCGAATTTTCACCTGTTTTCTTGGCGGGGCGCCGCGGAGGAATGGCGCGCTTCGGGCATTCATTGCTGGTGGCCACGTGGGCCCAGCCACAGTTTGCGCACTTCGGAATCTGCGAGCACTTCTCCATGCCATCGTGCTCAGAGCCGCAAGTTCCGCAGCGCTCCTTTTCCTCGCGGGCAAACGTCCTTTTTGTGTCCAATCGCATGACATTTAAAGCATACGAGTGGTCTCGGGCGGTACTCACGTACGGGGAGGACTTCGTGCATGTAACTCACCCGTTGGGGGCGAGTTCTGCCTTCAAATGTGACAAGTATCGTGTTTCCCTTCGTCCCCAAAGGGCGTGCTGCCACCAGCTTGTGAGTTCTGCACTCAATATCCTCCTGGAGTTGTTCAGGAGTCACCTCGTTGTTCTGACCGCGTAGGTACACGACTCCGCGACATTGGTTCCCGGCAAGAGCCTTGTAGGGTTGGAGCGCGTTAGTGTCCTCCCCTTGGCGGATTGCCTTGATTTTCAGAAGCTTCTCTGTGAGGAGAGGGTCTCTGGTAGTAATGGCTAGGGCATTTGCCTTCTCATTCGGATGGACGGTGTAGTCGGCTTGGGCTTGAGTACCGGCACTTTCAAGGGCTTCGCGGATTTCTTTTCCGGTGAATGCACTTACTTCTTTCTTTCCGACGGAGCGAAGCACCACAGTTTGCACGGGGAACAACCTCGGTGTAGATTCGTCGGCATTTCTCATAGGCTGTGAGCTCAATTTTCTTTTCTGTGAGAAAATTCCTAGGAGCGGCCATTCTTTGTCGTCGTTTGTCTCGGAGGCCGGCAACAAATTTGGTGGTGCCGGTGGTTTCGTCCGCTTCAGAGGGTGTCCTTGAAATATGCCTTCATTGAGCGGGGGTGCGCTGGTTTGGGGAGGCCGATCGCCATCTTGTTCTGTCAAGCGTACCGGTGTGAGATGGCCGCCATCTTGCATTTCCTGGGTCCTTTGTGTAGGTTCTTCGTCACCTCTCCGACTTGTTTTATGAGGCGTCGGCCGGTTCGGGTTATCAACTATTTCTTGTGGTTGTGGCGTGAATCGAGCAACGAGTTGTTGCAGAGCTTCCAGGAACGCCGGTTGTCGCTCAATGACGCCGGCCAGGACTTGAAAAAGGTGACTCACCTCCGGCGTTGACAATACTTGGTGGTAGGGTAGATTGACTTGCATCAGAAGCGGAGTGTTCTGCAGCTGTCCAGTGCCTTCTTCAGAAAACGGAGTTTCGGATAAAAGTTGGTTTTCGGGAAGGTCGGTCATTTCAATGCCGGGCGTGGCCTGCGTTGACTGTTGTGGCCCACCGCCTTCGTAGGGGTGGCCCAAGGCTGCGGCCAGGTCCGCAAGGGACCCGTAAGCCTACGGATCATAAATAAAGGCCTATTGAGAAGAAGCACAGAGGAAGTCAAAATACCTTCCGTTCGTCTGGGCTCAGTCTTCTCAGCAAAGGATGTCTCATCGGCGGAAATAAGAGGAATGAAAGAACTTCAATTTTGACGGTGTTGGCAGTGTTGCTTTGAGAGCGCTATGCTTTCAGGCTTCCACCATGCCCATTACAAACACCATCGAACTTGTTGTTCGCAAGGTAATGACGTCACGAAAGGTAACCGAACGAGGGCGCCACCGAAACATCTCGCCGCTAAAGGCTGAACTCCATGGGACGAATATGCTGCGAATAACCGACGAATTTTGGCCGGCGGCTTTCGCTCTGCGCTTGGAATCAACACAGTGGCTGCTACGTCGCGCGCAAAACGAGCGTGCCGTCGGGCGGCGTTCGCCAGTTATTCGTCACATAATCCGTTCCGTGGAGTTCAGCCTTAAAGGGGCGATGCAACAATTTTTGTACTTTGCGCAAATACCGCTTAGAACGGATCCCTGACGTTAATGACCTATGAAACACGCGTTCGTTATTCACCCCATGCCATAGAAGTCCCAGAAAAAAAAAAAAAAAATTAAAGAAAAACGAGCAGCGTTCGCCCCCTCAACTCGCAGCCAGAACAAGCGGCCACGCGATCTGGAGCCGATCATATGCCGCCAATGTTGATCATAGCCACACGCTGGGGTTGGCAAAGCACAGGACACGCGCTGATTTCCAGACATTGTTATGGCTCGGCTATTGTCGTTGCAGCGATTGGACACGGGCCACTACCCGAATGCTTCTCGAGCTATCAATTATCACGAGCCCAAATCGAGTGCTCACGCAATGCTCGGGTCCAGTCTATGAGCCGCATTCAAATATCGTCCCTGGAGGATGCTGCTACCACCAGGGTACGTCATCAAAATTTGCGAAGGAGAGATTGAAAGAAAACGCTCGCTTTCTCCTTGAACTTACACCGCAACAAAGAGGTTTCTGGTCAGTGGCGTTGCGTGCGAGTGTACTTGGGTCCCACTAGTGCCAGTAAGCTCATACAAAGTGAAAAACGCTCAAAACAAATATCGTTGCCACCGCCCCTTTATTAATAAGGAGTTATCACTGGCGGCCTAGTTGTGCGCGCGAATGCTGAGCGCACGACCGGCTGAGCGCGTGCTGACGGCGAGCTTCGACAGTTCTTTTGCAACGTGATCGCCGCGCCAGTCAAGAGTGCCG
>JABSTQ010008834.1:0-36880 GCA_013358835.2 Ixodes persulcatus
CGTAGCACTGTAAATGAAATCTGCGTGCACATTCTTACAGATTACAATGTGAGACTCTTCAAGTTGTCCTTCTGTCAGTCAGGCAAAAGAATCAATCAGACTACTCCTTCTTACTTCACTACTACTTTCCCCTGCTAACATTTATACTATTATTACTAGTACTACTCGCTGCAACACTCAGGGGGATCGGTGACCCAGTGTGTGAACACGGCACCCGACTCGGAGCACGTGGACCGTATGCTCGCGCCGCAGATTCAGACCTACCCTACAGGCACGGGAGTTTAATCCCATACCTGTCCGCTTAGATCTGGATGAGAGCATCGTACCGATGTGCGGTCGTGTATCATTACAGCGTAATACACGTAAAGACCCCAGGCCAGCAGTCGTACTGCACCGGCTAAATTTCTCATAAAGAGCGGATGTCCAGACGCCCACGGGCTGACTCCCCCTGTATTAACTAACAACTAACACCACAACTCAATTACCTTTACTACACCTCCTGCTATACTCGTAATAAAGCGTACGGGTCTCAACCACTTAGGGCGGTGGTTGTTTAGAGGCCAGTCTCCAATTTTCCTTTGTGAATTCTAGGGCCAACGGTGCCCACCGGGGTACCACTGCGCGCTGCAGACCCAGATGCCGGAGGCCACCGTGCCATCGCTTTTACAGATGTGAGTTTGACGAATGAACAGTGCATGAAACTGGAGCGCCCCTAGCGGATCATGCGCAATACTGGGAAACGACTGTCAGCAGACAGTTTCAGTGTCTTGCACCTTATTGCGGACCTGTAGATCGCACCTCACCGCAGTGTACCTCGCAATAGGCTTCTTGGGTTCATACACTTGTGCACGTGATTAAATAAGTAACTTTATTCGCACGACTTGATTAGGCCGTAAATGGTTGAAGGTGAAAGTGAACCATGTCGCAGCATTGAAAGTAAAGGATGATTATAGTAGAACACAACATAATGACTTTGCGAAATCTCGATGCTAATCTGGGTGCGGGCCTTCCTCGAAGTCCGGGGAAGTCGAAAAGAAAAACATAAACAGCAAGTTGGCGTAAGGAGAAGCGTATGCAGATCGGGTCGATGTTTTTATCTTCGTTGAAACGACGTAGCTTGCATAAGCATTTTTTTTTACGTATAATAATTCGCAAGAAGAAAAGTATTCCTATTGAATTATGTGCTCACGAGAATCAATCACAAAGACTACGACGAGGTATAATTGCAAGGTGCGGTCCGCGATGTCAACCGTACGATGGAAGGAAACCGAAACTCAGCTCTTCGTTGACATTGTTTACCCGAATGCGCCTCAGGTGCAGAGCACCTCGGTTTCCCGTATGACCCATTGCGTACATTTCGTTCCTTGATCTAAATTGGTCGCTAAATTGCCTTCCAGTTCACCTTCTTTCTCGATGTTTTAGACCGTTCCGTGATAGCGAAGGAACAAAATTACGCAATTTAGGTGTCGAACATTTTACGAGTTCCCCCGATTACTTTGGTGAAACAGCGCACAAGATTCTACACAGAAGACAGGCGCAACAAAAACACGTACATCGCGCTGTAGGTGTGCCTGTCTTCTTGTGTAAATCTTGTGCGCTGTTTCACTCAAGCATGAACAACCAACTCGCCCAAGCCTCCGCACCTGAGATAGATCAGGATCTCTAGAACTAAGTTACATTGTCCACCAATCATCCAAGCGTACTAATATCCTTGTCATTGAATATCAGGAGTTCCTTGCGAAATTGTAGCGATTATCGTCCACTGTATCAACATGCTACTGCATTGTAAAGTGCACGACGAAATTTATTTCCCAACCTACACTTAGGTTGAAAAAATATATTATATGTCATTGACAGCCTAAGAATAAATAACAACACGCCGAAGACACTTAAGACTGCTTACGTGTAGGAATGCGAACGCATTATAGTCCAGCGGTGACATCAGGCCCCCCCTGCGCCGGCGCGGCGCCCCGCCGGTTTCACTACATCTGTGATGAAGCACTGCGTTCGTTGGCTTTTCTTTCTGTTTTATTTCTGAGGCGCGTCCGCTTTGACCTTGAGCGGCGCGTGCCTGATGACGTATTTTTATGGCCATCCTCGTGGACAACGCCGACGCCTTTTTGCGTAATGAGACATATAAGGCTTTCGCCTTAATACGCAGGCCGTGACGACTCCCGACTTCCATTATCGCTCCTCTGTCAATGAGATTGCGGGTGTTCATCGATAACATAATTGAATGACGAATCACGAAGTAATGAGAGTGAACATAATAGGCCATCCTTGCGTTTATTTGTCTCCCAGTGACTTATATGTATTGAACTTCGAATCACAAGAGCTGAGCTCGTTAGGAGCGTGGATGACGCCTAGCGAATACTAAACTTAAGCCATTTTCAGTCACAGCTACAATATGTGCTGGAACATAAAATATAGGAAACCCTCGCATACTTTGGACTTTGAACTTTATTCGAGACACTTATCCGTCCCTTAATCACGATGATTATTTGTATTGTGTTAAAAAAATTGACACTGGGACATTTGTACACTCTGCTGGCGGACTTTCGTTTACATTCCGCCACTCTGTTCGAGAAAGTGGATTCATCAATCTTTTAAAGTCCTGGACGTCCGGACGGCGACTGTCCCGCAGCAGACTATAGAAAAGCCAATAGATTTGACAGGAGTGCTGCATCAGCGCACCGCGTAACTCGGAACCAATCACAAGCTTCGCGCAGGAAGCAATGCCCAAAATATGGCGGCCGCCAGAGTTTGCTTAACGAACTTTGGGGAATAGTCTGCTGCTGCTATCTAAGGAGGAAAGTCGGCAGATGCAGAAGCAAAAAAAAAAATCTCTTTTGAAGCCAACAAATAAAGACTGCACTGCTGCATGCAACATGATGTATCTCGAGGCAACACCACCTATAGCATAATCAAGCCTGTGAAACAGCCTGCTCTACCTCCGCGTAACATCATCGTACTCGGATGGCGGAAACTTAGAAATTGGTCCCAAGTTCGACGCTGAGCGTGCTTAGACGCGTTGCTTGGACAAGAGGCCCAGCCAATGCTCGTGTCTCATCTGCGTCAGAGCTTGGTCTCACTGCTATGACGTCAAAATGCTAGTGCACAATTTTTGATGGGGTTAGGTGGTGTTGGCACATACCTCTATGTACTGGACTCAGATTTTTTTTGGGCCTCAACGTAGACCCCTTTCGAAAGTCACGCGCTCATTGGTAAAGGGCAGTTGAAGCGATTCTTTATTTCAGTAAAAACACTTCAATCGTTTTCATTTGGCCTCCGGGACAACGAATATTGAGATTATTTTTTTAAATTAGGTGGACGGAGGCTGCAGAGAATCTTTTTCACGGAGCGTGATCGTTAGTAGTTTCCGGAATCTCCGCTCTTGAGCGTGTTCAGCGCCTATCAAGGCTATCTCTTGCTATTTTCAAAAAGGTCCAAGAAAGACGCCTGACTGGTGTCAGTCCCGGGGGAATATAGCGTTTTCTGTTTCCTGTCGTTGTCAGGCACCTGGGTTACGTATCTGGTATGCGGGACGAAAAAATAATAAAAATATTTCAACCTCGAATGTGCGAGAAAATATAGGTGACGCAAAACAAGAATGTGTCACAATCACGTATTTTTCGTAAACACCTTCCAGCGGCGTGGAGATATCAAAGCGATGTTTTACCGCGTACCAGAAGTGAGGACATTCAAGATGGCTGCGCCCTTGTGAAAAAGCATACCTGGCAAGCTTGCACTGGCACGCGCCGCACGCACGAGCGACACGCTCTTGGCGTCCGAAAGATCCTTTTTGGCGTAAGAACTGTTCGGAGGTTTTTCATGCTTTCTCCGCGTTTAGTTACGTCTTCGAGAAAAAGGAACGTGATATTCAAATTCACAGGATAAAACAACTTTAGAATTCACCTCTAACTCGCTTTCTCAAGAATCTCTTCAGCTTCCCTCAAACAATCGGAAGGACTGCCAATGAGGGAACAACTCACGCACCGCGGAACGTGCAAGTTATTACGCAGGATGGCGAACGACGGGCCGTAGCCAACTCTAGAAGCCTAGGAGTCAATCAAACTGCGCCAAAAGCGCAACGTCACTTCGTTCCTATTTTTCTGTTGGTGTGTTATTGCCTTCTCATCTATAGTCAAACGCAGAAAGCGTGCCGCGACGTTGCGGTTTCAGTGCGTCCATTATGCGGGAATTCCACAGCTTCCGACAGACGGCGCACTTTCGAAAGGGGTCCACCAAGACCAGCTAGAAGACGATGCGTGCCCCTTCCCCCCCAAAACGTCATCACTCCACGCAGCGCCACCTAGCTATAGCGTCGGCATCGCCGCCAGCTCGTCTCGCAGCGCGTCAGCAACGAGCGCGAGGCCTGCTCATATGGCATCTTCAAGACGGGCGCGTCTTCCGCTTTGCGGCGATTCTCGTCGAGCTTCAGCGTTTTTGCCGCTTGGGACGGGTCGGGGATCCACCGACGATGCCGTCATACGCGGGCCTTGTCTTCTAGATGGTATGCGGAAGGCGAGTTCGTCTGCTTGTTGCGCAAAGGTTGCGGTGACGTCAGAGAGCCGAGCTCTGATTGGCTCTGATTTGAAGGATAGTGGACAAGCATCAATGCCAGCTGCCTTGAGGTCTACCCACTATCCTTCCAATCAAGCGGTCGAGCCAATCAGAGCTCCGCGTTTTTACTTCACCGCAACCACTGCGCAAGAAGCAGACGAATTTACGGCTATACTTGCCGAACACCCGTCGAGGAATGCGCCGAATGACACTCAGTGTGCTCCGCAGAAAGGCGGACGTGGGGGCATTTTTAAAGTGCCGAATATTAACGTCTCTTTTTTTCTTTCCTAGGTGTACCCTACTGAGCACCTATTGCGGATGGAACGCGCAATCATCGACGAACTATTAAGAAATAATAAAATCGATATCATTAAAACTTTGGTGTTTCTTTTCTTTTTTTTATAGAGTTTTAATTGGACAGATTAAAAAACGCAGAGAGTGCAGAGTTTCCGGCATCTAAGGAACCTTTTTCACATGAAACGACACCAAGTGACTAGACCTCCTGCTACGGTTGGTGTATGGAGTGGAAGCTGCGATACTTCTACTGCTTTCTTTGCGGCTGACCCCAGTCGCGGAAGAGGCAGGAAAGGTAGTGCAACTATTCTTCCGGACGTCGACCGAAGTTTGAGCTTTCGCCGCTGCGAGAGGAAGGCCTACGGATGTGCAGAACCCTTCTTGTAAAAGGCCCATATTACCGCTCCGCAGACAGTGATATTTCGACATTGGGGACTTGTAGCAGATAATTACCATGTCCCGCGTACCGCACTGCCGGAGCCACAAGGAAGATTTCGTAGACCGCGTTTCCCCCTCCGCTCAGCCCTCAGCAATGATGAAGCCACTACTGCGCCTGCGCGCCGGTGCCTTGGCTGTAGAGCTCCGGGTATCGTAGTGCATTGCGGAGAGCGTTGCGGGACGGTGAAAACGATCTACGAAAACTTCCTATTGAAGCATGTTTTTAAGTGCGCGCCCCGTGGTCACAGTATCACCCTGGCGCGCGCTTCAAATCATGCTTCAAGGGCTCCAGTAGTGCGATACGCGGAACACGGTAACGGCTTGTTACAAGTCTCTATTAACTGAAAACAGCTTTGAAGAACAGCTCACGAAGCAAAATATTAAAGCATAAGGAAGCACCAACATAAAGCGCGAAGCATAACATAACAAGCCACGTCCTCCTTTTCTTGAACTGTCGCTGACTATATTCGATACGTCTCTGCAAACAGTTCTGATTGGTGAAGACCAAGACTGGACATTTTTGAAATATAACTCTTGTTTTTTACCACTATTGTAGACAAACTGAAATAGCACATGTTTTCAGAAAAGAATGAAGCGAATAAAATTGAATCGAAAACTCGAAAGAGATCGGGTTTGTCGGAGGTTTTCTCAGCACTCTTGCAACAATGACACGCGTCTTAAGCATGCCTTTTTCAAAAGAGATCATCTAACGACTCTTTCAGACCTATGCAAAGTACAGATGAAATTATATATATTTGAATAGTTTCCTTTATTCAATTGCGCTGAATGAGAATGCCGTCAATACGAGGGACCTAAACTTTTGCCCAACTCCCATGGGCACCCTGTAGATCTAACTCAGTGCCTATACGTGCGCCTCTCGCGGCGGCGTCGCGCGTACTCATCGGGAAGCGACCTCGGCAGAGGTACCTCGA
Organism: Ixodes persulcatus; assembly: GCA_013358835.2. Lineage (NCBI taxonomy): Eukaryota > Metazoa > Arthropoda > Arachnida > Ixodida > Ixodidae > Ixodes > Ixodes persulcatus. Next base: position 6,228 of record JABSTQ010008834.1, read on the forward strand.
CTGCAGATGTACACCGGTGGGCGTTGCAAGGCCGAACATGCTTGCTGGGGCTACCACAGTGGCGGAAGCGCGGGAGCAGCGGGAGTGGCTACAGAGCAATCCCTACGCTGACCGCTGACCCAAAAGTTGCCGCGCGCGCCGCTGTTGGCTGGGCGATCGGTAGCGGCTCCTAGCGGACGCAGGGTGCCCATATCACGCGAATTAATTTCAGTTTCCTGGAAGGACAGATTATGGAAGCTGTGATAAAGGGTATTGTAAATTCTCTCCGTCGAAGAACTTGGAATCGGGCTAGTTGGTGAACGTTCTGAAGCATGGTGCAAGACGCAAAATAACAGCGGACTCAAGGAAGGAGACACACACACAGGCGCCGCTCGCAACTATATTTGAAAAGTGCAGAAAATAATAAATACGCATCTCGTCACCTTCATCACGCCCACTTATGCGCTTGGCAGGGGATAGGACAGCTTTATCTCTCAGTCACGAACATTTCTAAAAAAATCTTATCTCAGCATTATACAGTGCCATAGATGTGTCACGCACTGTGTGCCCCTCTTTCTAATAAAGTACGCTTCTATTAACTCGCCCTTTTTGGCACTCGCGCTTACCCAGAGTTCTTGTTTGAGAAAGACGCGGCTCACACTTACATTTCCTTCGGTGTTCAGGCACTATGCCCCATCATCTTTAAATTTTGCTCGTGCGCCCTTAGTCGGTCCTTCAGACATCTTCCCGTTTGTCCTACGTAGGACATTCCCACACGAGGATTTCGCATACCACTCCCGTGGCGCAATCAACGTACGGCCAGCATGCTCTGTGGTGCAGCCTCGCCTCTTACCGCAGTCGCCGGTAATACAAAGGTCTAGTTTGCTCGGAGCTGAAAAAACGAGCGGTACTCCAAAACGGTTCGCCACATTCTTGAGGTTGTGCGACATTTTGTGCACATACGGTACCACTTCAAACCTCATTTTTCTCAACGCCGTTTGCGTCCTTGCCGTATTGCCATGTCCTCTGGGAAAGGGCAAGTGCCAAAAAGTGCGCGAGTTAACGGAAGCATACTTTATTAGAAGGAAGGGCACACAATGTGTGACACATCTATTGCACTGTATAATGCTGAGATAAGATATTTTATAAGTTTTTACGAGTGAGAGATAAAGCGTGTATCCCTCGGTAAAGCGCATGCGTGGACGCGATGAAGGTGATGAGAAATATCTTTTTTTAATTTTCTACACTTTCCAAATATAGTTGTGAGTGGCACCTGTGTGGGTCATCTTCCTTTTGTTCTTTTTTTTTTTTGCGCCTTGCACTATGTTTTATAAATTTCTGCCTTGCACTATGTTTCCAAAGGGGCACTCTTGGAAACGCCACTGTTCAGGGAAAAATCGTCGTGGAAACCTCCTCTAGATAAAAATAATAGAAGAGCTATTAAAACACAAAATGTAGAAAGAACGTTTTAACGTCATAAGGAAATGTTTTTCAAAACAAAATCACCTATCTTAGAAACAACACTGTCAAAATAAACTTTCGAATAACAGGAATATTATACTGAACTGACATACAAACGGAGGAATATGCCTTGTAGCGCAAGATTACATTTCTGATTCAAATTGACAAATCAATGGTAGGAAGTAATATGCAAAGCTAAATAATATTCCGACGCAGAATGCTAGACGCTGGTGAAATAGACAAAACGTTCGCACATATTTACTACAGACATGTTCTCGCCCTGAACAAGTTTCCTTACTAATGGAGATTAAGAAACCTAATCACCCTGATAGACCAATTATTTTGCGTATAAGCGCTTATACAGAATAACGTTTAGAGGTAAATAAAGAACAAATTAAATATGTCGCTGGAAGTACCCCCTGATACGTGAGCGAATACTCCGAACTTAGTAGCAACTTTCTAAAGTTGGGTCACAATTGTAACAATGTTTTACTAGTCACAATAAATGTAGTTCTTTATGCCAATATTACTCACGTCGACGGTAAACAAACAGTTATAGACACCACGGCAGACACTGAACTTATGCATGTTGATGCAGATACTTATGTATACTATTCATCCGTTCTTTCGATCCCGTCAGCCCATTGCGACGACCACCAGCACGGTTCGTTGAAAGGTAAAAGCTTACTTTATATGCAACACTACTTGCAAAGACATCTCGATAACACAAAAAGGTATATCGGGCATGGGCGTACTAACCGGGGGGGCAACGCTTGCCCCCCCCCCCCCCCCCTCCCCGCCACTGGGCAGGGCAAACACTGGCCGGCGGCGCCCAAAGGATACCGAGGGCACAGCCCCCCGGCCCTGGGGCGGGGGGGGGGGGAGGGGGGGGGGGGCTGGGGGGTTTGGTTTGCCCCCTCACTCAAAACAAGTTGGTACGCCACTGCTACCGGATACACCCCAAGTATCTCACTCCAGTTCAAAATCCGTAAAACTTCTCTCCATGGCCAGGACGCGGGCTGTTGAAAGCACCAACCTCCTTGCCCTTGAACAGGGGTCGACCAATTCTTTGAAACCTTTACAAAGAAACTTAATTATGATAAACTAATGGTCGACCGGGGACCGACACTGACATTCGTCAACCCCGTGACCGTCTTCGGCTGAAAGAACCGAGTACGTTCGTAGAGTCCAGTGCATAGTCGGGTCTCGCGCGGCGCCTTGGCCGAAACCCCAGACAGGCGCCGAGGAGCGCGCGAACAGACAAAACGGCGAGACTCCTGCGAGGGCGGAAGGCCCCGTGAGCCGCCGAGCCGACAGAAAGCACGCGGGCGCGGTTCACCCCTCGCCCAACAAAACTACGACAGGACTCCTTGCCTGGCCAGCAGTTCCCTCAAATAGGATGCGACCAAAATTAACAAAATTGAATCTGTGCTCATTCTGTCATAAGCCGGTAGTCAATAACACAACTGTCCCGAACTTAACACATTTTTTAAACATGTTCATGCATTTACCTTCAAAAATCAATATTTTCACTATTATGGGTGTTTCATTTCTGCAAAAAGTGCAGTGAAGGGCTAAAAAATGTTTAACTTCATACGCAAATATTTACATAAACTTTTAGGAAAGAAAGACACTTAGATTTCCTGCTTTTGAAAATTTTGTATTCAAACCTTTTATGGGTGGTGTATTTATGATAGGTAAATATCATTAAGACAAACGTTTTGGTGTCATCGACCTCGCGAATGATTTTAACCCCCTACATGAAATCCTGTTGTGAGTACTTGAACGGAGAAATAAAATTCGAGACGACAAATTATTTTCATGACTCAGAAAAAAGACAATGCTGAACGAAAAGTGGACTGAGAGGCGCCGATATTTACCTTTTAAAAACTGCCGTCCCGTACAAAATAAGGAAGGAACTCGATACTGTCAGAGGGTACTTTTAAGTTGGCAATGTTGGAAGGTGCCTGACTATTGATGATAGATAAAGTGCAGTTCAAGTGCGTATGACTATGAATTGAGTATATCTCGTCCCATTATTGAATAATTTTACCTAAGTTACAAAACCATAGCAGTTGTTCAAACTTGCGCACAGCTGCAAAACCCTTCCAAAGATAACTATAAACAACGATTTATTTTACCCCACTACTCCCAGCTTCCAAATATACTTAATATCTTAAGCGACACGCTAATATTCGACACCAAGATTTTTGTTTAAAAACGATTTTTCCTAACCATCAAGGGTATCGTTCCGGAGCCTTCGCACTCTTATCGATTCATTTAGACAATCTAGAAACTCCATCGGGCATAAAGGAACCGGTTTAGGTTGTATGCAACGTCATGACAGCTGTTGTTGCCTATGCAACAATGTTATTGTGGCTGACTGAATTATGAGTCAGCCACAATACGCACAGCAGGTAATTTTAACGGTAAAAAAATGGTAACATTCATTGTAATACAGAAAACATGGCGTATTTATTCCGATGCCAAGCTGGTGCTCCACCGTATGTGTGGGAAAGGAAAACAAACCTTTTTGCTGGGCATTTGAATTCACTTCCAAATAGAGGACTTTGCGGTTTTAGCTTTATTATGCTACCGGACGGTTTTCGTATCAACCGAAAATACAAAATATAATAAATGTAGATTTATGTCAAGATTTAAACCTTTAGAATCCAAGATCCTTAATATAACAAATGGGGCTCTACCGACTGTTTTGATTAACGTAATATTTTAGTTTTGATTGGATACGCTTTCTTGTTTGTTGTTTTTATTTTTTATTTATCGTTTAAATGTTTTATGCAAAATAAGCAACTCATTTCACCTTCCCATACCACATAATAAATTTATAAACATTAAGCATTGTATGGGCCCAATGAAGTTTTTTTTTTCTTTCACTATTACTCTGCAGTAGTGTTGGGCAGAGATACTCTAAAATGTATTTGGGTGGTTTCATCTCAACTCAGGCACGGATTTGGGGTCAAATTTTTTATATTGATGGAAAAGTTATATGTTTTAGTGAAAACCCTTTTGTGACAGGGAGTGCAAACCGCAAGTTCGGGCGATTTTGTCTTCTCGACTTTTGGACATTTTAAGCAGCCGAGGCGCAAACTGACCTTTCTCTCGCCTGTCGGAGGTGTGATGTTGCACTCCTTTCTACCATTTGCCTTTTTTTGGTACTGCAATGTAACTTCTTTCGGCCACTCTCAAAATAGCGATTATTTATGGTCAATAATTTTATTGTGATTATTTATCTTCACTTTTGTTTTAAATATTGTCGAAGTGGGTCCCTTTCACAATATTCGTCAAAGTTTGACCAGCTCTTCCGTGTGGCTTATTAGAGATATCGTAACATTTTTAGTATTTTCAGAAAGCTGAGAGTATACTCTTTCTATTGATATCAAAGTTAATGTTGTGTGTAAAAGAGAAAGGGCACTGTATTCTCGTAAAGCAAGGACTATTTCAAAATATTTGAAATTGGAGGTCAATTTTCGAAAAAAAAAAGCCATCCTTTATTTGGCTGTTTTTTTCCCTAGCTAGCTATTGCAGTGCTTTATAAGGTAATATAAATAGAAAATGTAATATTTTGTTTGTATGACAGCTATAAAAGCTTGAAGTCTGATTTTGTTTGACTGTTTTGTCAGTAAATCAACTTACTCGCAAAAATACACGAATTCAAAATTGGCACCTCTTATTTTTTTAATAGATAGCTGTGAACACACTTATTCTCTGATAAGTAATTTTAACGCAATTATTTATATGAAATATATTTGAGAGAATTTGCCAATATGAAGTTTTCGGACGATATTTGTCAAAGTTTACCAGCTCTTCCGTGTGACCTATGTGAGGCGCCTTAACATATTTAGTATTTTCAGAAAGCTTAGAGTATACTCCGTCTAATGATAACAAATTTGATGTTGTGTTTAAAAGAAAAAGAACAGTATTTTCTCGTAAAGCAAGGACTATTTCAATAACTTTGCGAATCGAAGGTCGATGTTCTAAAAGCCTACCTTGTATTTGGCAAATTTTTTTTTCTAGCTACCTGTTGCAATACTTTATAAAGTAAAATAAACATAAAATGTAATATTTTGTTTGTATGGCGGCTATAAAAGCTTACATTTTGGTTTTTGTTGACTTGTCGCCCAGTAATACGACTCACAAAATACACTAACTCATAATTGACTCCTCTGAAATTTTTGGTAGCTACCTGTAAATTCCTTTAATGAAAGAAAATGCAAACGGCGAGTTATGCTAATAAAGCGTCTGGGTCATAATATATTTAATGTTTGTTTTTTAATTGTCAAACCGCCTCTCTGCAACAATATTTGACGAAGTTCAGCAAGCAGTGCTGTGTGACCTAATCAATATAATTTTATGATTTTTACATTACCGCAAAGTTCCAATTAGGCTCTTTCATTTGAATATAATTTGAATATTTTTTTCTAGACATATAACGCGGAACATTTGCCTGAAAAACAAATCTTTAGAAAAACTTCCAAGTTTGAAGTCGATTTTAAAAAAAAACACCTTATATTTCTTCATTTTTTATTCACAGTTAGGTAAAATTGTAGTCTGTCAGGACCTACCAACAAAAATTGTAATATATTATTTGTATGGCCGCTATTAGGACTCGAATCTCGTGCTATTAGAGTTTTGAACGGGACTTCTCATAGACGTTCAGCTGAGCAAACTTTTGACGCATGTAAGGTTTTCTATTTGATGTTAGTATTTTCCTCAGTATCTGAGCGTAAAAGCCAGTGAAGCAACAATATTTATCCTAACAATATTTATTTACTTGGCACTGGGGTGATTTCCAAGGTGTGTGAGCTTCGCCCTATGTATTGACGGAGAACATACGTAACATCTAGACTCCCGGACAAACTTAAGTCAAGAGGGAAAAGTCCAAGTAACCCGGCATGAATCACTGAAAATAGAAATGAAACCTAAACACATGACTAACACATTTGAATTCTTACATGCTACAAAATGTTCGTTATTTTACAAAAGAGTCCGTATGTGCACAAAATAAACCGTACTTCCTGAGCGTCAGATACTAAATCGTACATATGTATATGCACTAAATATCTGTTTTGCATAAGAAATATGACAATTACGTATCAAGTTTGGTATTTCAAACTTAAAGCCGAAAGCAAAAGGCCCCAGAGGAATTATTTAACGATCTGCATTGCCCCGAATCGGGAGGAAGGAAGCGCTGTGCCCGAACTTGTTGATACGGACTTCTAAACTTTTTTTAAGTGCACTACTCCAAATTTTACTAATGTTTATGGTTGCATATTGAGATAACTGCAAACGATAAATAGAAACCCTTACATAGGCCAGCATTCTGCTCAGCAGAGCGCCTGTGCGAAGTCCCGTTCAAAACGCTCATAGCACGAGATTCGAGTCTTAATAGCGGCCATACAAACAATATATTACAATTTCTGCTGGTAGTTCCTGACAGACTATTATATTACCTACCTGTGAATAAAAAATAAAAGAAATAAAAGGTGGTTTTGTTTTAGAAAATCGACTCCAAACTTGTTGGTTTTTCGAAATATTCGTTTTTCAGGCACATGTAGCGCATTATACATTTATTGCACAATACTAAACTTATACTAAAAAGAAAGAACTCAATTGGAGCTTTACGGTGATGTAACGATCCTAAAAATATGTTGATTAGGTCACACAGCACAGCTTGCTGAACTTCGTCAAATATCGTCGCAGAGAGGCGGTTTGACAATTAAAAAAAAACAACAACAAAAAAAAAACATGAAGGATCTTATGACCTAGACGCTTAATTAGCATTAAAAAGCATATCTCGAGAGTGTTCCCAAAAAGTCGTGTTGATGTAGCGTAAACAGTAGGGAAAAGAGATGGAGTGAAATATGGCACCCGCGATAAGCTGGAAAAACGTCAGTTTAAAAGTTGGCCGCTCCATAGGTTGAGAACGAAACCTCCGACGAACTCGCCGTTTGCGTCTTCTTCTATTATAGGAATCGCCCGAGAACATGTATCTTTTCTTTTTACAAAAATTAAAAATGCGACCCAAAATTTGTGCCTGAGTTGAAATAAAATCACCCATTTGGAGATACAAATACTGGGATACATGACGAAAGCTTCTAGAATACTAATACTCAAATGCATCTGTACAAAAGTATCACGATACGTATTAGAAATACATTTTAAAATTAAAGAAAAAGTATTTGGAAAGAAATACATTTTGCCGGGGCACAAATACTTACATACATTAAAAAAAGAAGATTTTTGTGATGTGAACTTTTGTATAACCGGCAAAATGTTACTATTTGTAAAACAGCAATGAAACAACTGTGCTACATATTTTGTCTTCCCATAGAACACAGGCTCATACTAAAAAAAATGGAGACCGCTTTCACAATGTAAAAAATGTTCAACCATTAAATATATTTAACGCGATAGCATTAAGTAGCTCTTCTCGAAGAAAAGCCGGGTGCGTTGGCGTGACGGAAAAGTCTTGATTTGTCGATAGGGTCAAGACGTCACAGCCAGATGACCTGGCTCTCGAATTTCAAGCAATCCACAACGTTACACAATTAAAAGTAGCGCTAAAGACGAGGACAAGTAAAAGACACACACACGGACAAGCGGTTTAGCGCTACCTATAATAGTGTAACGTAAAACCAACTAGCCCGTCATATGATCTTAGTACAATCCACAACGCTCACGTGAAACTGACGACACGCATGGAATGAACGTGATTAAACATGACATGTAATGCGAATGGAAGGTCGAAGCGTGTCTCAAATGATTTCACTTAATAATAAATAATTCATCTGCCTTAAAAAAGTTAAGACTCTTAGGCGGGATTCAAACCGAAGACCTTCGGTTGCGAGCCAGACACGCTTCTGACAGGCCACCGATAGCTTTATCGGCCGATAGCTTTATCGGGGCCCGATAAAGCTATCGCGTTCCACTCTTTTTATCTGTTTTTAATGTATTTAAAGACCATGCTTGGAGCTGGTAAAAGGTAGCCTTTGTTGACAGGGTTTGTGCCTCTAAGGCGAAAACGAGTCCTCCAGTGAAAACAAAAACTCATACAAATCGCGAGGGAAAGATGGAAGTTGAACCTGGGCGTTATTGAGTCCAAAATTGTTTTCGTATAGAATAGTCATTTTTCATTTAACATAAAGCTGTGGAAACCTAGCGAGTCTTCAGTAGGTTGTAAATACTTGCCATCCGTAATGCAGTGCAGTTCTCCTTAAGATGTATTGCAAACGTTCGAAGCAATATCACAAAAAAGCTTCTAAATTAGTTTTATCATATCTACCCGAATATGCTTCAAAAGGTCAAAATCGTCTAGTCCAATGTCGGTACCTTTTGTGTTTTGTGGTCACTTCAAGACGCCGCCTTGGAATGAAATGATGTTCTTTTATTGATGATCTGAAGAAGAAAACGTTTGGCTCGCCCTAGTAAATGAAGCTGGGAGAGGAATGTGCAGTTATAAAGCTCGTGCCAACAGTGCCTCCAACGTTTCGATTCTACAAAAATTGTTGCCAGACTGAAGCTTTCCGGAAGACATGTTATCGTTGGAAAATAGGGAAGAGAGTCACCAATGTCGGGGACGAATAGTTCAAAACAAAACTTAGTCTATTTGATAACAAAGCCTCAAGGTCCCATTCCCTATAACTTACACCCCTCTAAAGCACGAAAAAAGGAAACCGTATTTTGAGCGTTCGCTTGAGGGTCAGTGATTTCTCGAATATTGTAACGTGAGACATTGGCCCGGGATTGTATCGCGGTACAAGGAATACACCAAAAATGTATTCCAATACGGAAATACAGGTACTGGTTGAAATGTTGTATCACGATACAGAAATATAAATACTAAAAGTATTTCTGAAATACTATTGCAATACATTTGAATCGTGATACTGCCCAACCCTGCTCGGCAGTCTGTCTCGTGTGTAGGAGGACTCTTTCTTTATATATACCTTCTACATTGAAAACTAAACAACAGAAAAACAACAACACGCGTTTGACGTTCTTGTTTAACTCCGTCCCGCTCGCTGCCTCGAGAGCTCCTTGGTCATCTCATGTGTCTGTCAGGAGAGACCGCAATATTAGCCGCTCCTCGACTACTCGGAGTGGCTCATAAGGAACCACTATTGCCGGGCAGCGGTACAATGGATCAGGGTCGCGGCGTCTTTTGTCTATGCGAGGTGGCGTGCCCGCGCCCGGGAATCCCAAGGATATCCGGACCGCCGAAAGACGGGCTCTAACGGCAATAATAGCGCCGCCCACGAAGCTATACGTGCTTTCCAGAAGCCATATACGAGCGGAGGGCGACTGGGAGGGCATGCGACGTCGATGGAGAGACACTGCGCACTTGAGAAGCAGCCTGCACGGACGTCATGGACGCCAGGGTCTTGGTCCTCGCTTTGATTCTACTTTCGTCCGGTAAGCTCGTTATCCATTAAAGTACAATCTTGCGCTTTTTTTTATTTTTAGAGTGGCAGCATTTTGTTTTATCAGGAAGGCGGATTTGATGGGCGGATCGTAAATTGTAATCACGCTCAATTCCGTGTCGAGAGACTGCACGCTTTCTTTTGAGCGCGGTTGCAAAAGTATACTTAATGAACCACAAATCGCCGGAGTTGATCGACCCCTGCGTTTTCACTTCACGAGAGTATTAAACGTACGCCGCCTGGAACGCGTCTTCGACTGGTATATTTAGCGTCCTATCCGGTCCATACATCAAAAGTGGTTTCAAAGTGATAACAAACGACGTCACAGGAGCCTGTGCGTCATGCTGCTGGATGTCGCGATCTTGGCGGTTGGTGCTAGAAGTCCCGTCAAAAAGTAAGAGCGAGACGCAGGTACCGCTGTTGTCTCCGCGCTCCAGCTCCTGGTGGCTGAAGCTTCCGAGATTGTCAAGCTGTATTGCTACTTGAGTTGAACGGGCGTCTGCCACATCTACCATAGCCGCTGTGGCACCGCCAGTATCGCCGCGGTCGGCGACAACATTGCACTTCTATGACGCCATCAGGCTGAAATTGAGGGACCGCTTTTTCGGACACGGTGAGCAGAACGTCGGACACGCCTTACAGGCAGCGTAGTTAGAAGTCTGGTGACAGAGAAGAGCCTGGGCACCACTGGCCGGGTTGACCAGAGTTTGTAGGATGCCGCAATCACAAGTTGATCCTACGGCGTTTCCAGCACATAGAACATTGTCGTCAATTGTTGTGAGTTATTATTCGCAGAAAGACGGAAAGCTTCGACCGTATGGTGCAGATAGTTTAAACCTAGTCAGCACAGAGTAACGCTAAACAGATAAAGAAAATCTTGACAAAGCAAGGCATGCAACTGCAAAGTACAAACCCGAATGTCTCTACACTGCCTCTTTGGCAGGTGTAAGCCAAGGCATAAATGCAATTGACTTGAAAAATGGCAAGCGCGCCAGAGTTACAAGATAGCGATCATTTTGAGGATATTTACTCGATGCTCGAAAAGGCTATATACACTCTGGGAACGTTCATCAAAGCTATCACAACAAGCTCACCTTCCAGGGATAAATAACCTGTGCTTGGACTGAAAATGTCAATCCTGGACGATGTTGGAGCTTACAAAAATGAACCCTGTCGCCTGCCTGCTTGCAGCTCTACTGGCGGATGGTCAGTTCGGAGGAGGAAGTGGTTTTAGACGACGCATCCCTGGAGGAGGAAGAAGAGAATACGGCTGCGGAGTGAGTTTACCTTCGAAAACTGCACGTAGTCACTGACAAGATAAAAAAGACAGAGAGGCCCTTCGGCTCTTCCACCTTCAACGCGAGTTTGCTATCTTCGATAGTGCTTCGGTGCTTTCGGAGAAAGCCATAGCACGGCGGAAGGCAAGGAGCGCGTGCAGGAGGTTGGGCATTCGAAAGAGACGCCCTGCCGCCCTTGACCTGTCAGTGACTATGTGGTAAAAAAATGAGGAACAGCTGTGGACACTTTCGTCCTCTTTGACAGGCTGTCCAATGATTAGCATGCGACATGTCATCCGCCGAATGATTAAGTTAATCGCTTGCATACGCTGCAGAGTCACTAGAAGATGCGTCTTGTTCCTCTAGTGGTGATGCCGCATTCACCCTATCTTTTGATTCATTTGATTTAATGACACAGGAGTTTTTAGACCGCTGTATCTGCACAGTATAAACTTCGTAAATGTGCGTCTTTATAAATGTTCACAAAAGCGTTGTCTGCCACCGAAATCCGGACATAATCCCGAGAGGAGAAGCCAGCACGTTCGCTTGACACTTACAATATACAGAACCGGGCATGAGGATATATATTTTCTTTGAGTCCAGAAGTTGCATGAGTTGTAGCGGAAGAAGTTGTTCATTATGGTTCTACAGCTCTTTTGTTTTACTTCTGGTCAGCAGGTATTTTCCTAAAATCACACTTGCTCAGGTCGTACAAATATATCATGAAAACTAACAAATTACAGCGATGTCATAGACCCCGTTAATAGGACGCTCCTCTCTATAAACAAATTTTCCCGAGAACCGACTTTCCGTTGTGGACTTCTACTTTGTTTATATCTAAATCCGCAGTCCGGACAATGAACAGCAAATGTGGGAGCGAACTGGCTAAATACCTACATTTTTGTGTCTTAATTATAGACACAAGCGTTCTAAAAACAACCCAGAAACACATATAAATAAAACAAAACATATCAGTGCATTCCTGGGGCTAAAAACTGTACCAGAGTTTTACAACTGCCTGTTGTTGGTTGCACTTCCCGAGAGAAAGATAACCTCTACGCACCGAACAATGGTTCGATTTATCTGTGCTTTACGCTCAAAAAAGGTCAGTTGCCTTTCTCTCCATATGTATGACACGACCGTATATGACAAACATGAAGGACATTCATTGGTTATCCTCACGCCATGTGAATAAAAGTAAAGGTTTCCCTTACGACTTGGGAGGAGGAAGCACCATGTGAAGTGTGAGGCTGAAGCGGTCAAAACCCAATGCAAACGTAAAACGTGGGAACTGAAAAAACATGAAGACTGCCCTACAGTTGGCAGATTTCCTTAAATTTTATGGATATGAACATTGGCAGCAATTCGTATGGGCGCATGAAAGTCTCAGCATTGCTTAATTATTAATTGTTAATTATTGGTGATCTTGAACTTGATTAGTGAATGACTTACAGACGAATCATGTTATGGACGGTTTTTCTGGGGTATGTAGGTGTTCATATTAATCAGTCATCACTTTGTACATCTTACGGGTTAGGAGAGAGAGAGATTTTCTTACCACTCGTCTTCTCTTATTTGTGACCAAGCAGTGAAACATTCTTCTCCGAAGGTGAAAACATTTCCTTTTTCTTTCTACGTTCGCTACCGTAGATGGAAGAAGTCCTTTTGTACGAACCTGTGCAGACAGGATTATAAGCATGCATAAAAGCAAATCCTTGGCTTCGGCTTGCTCGCCTAGGACCAGCAAGAAAATTGCCCCCCCCCCCTCTCCCTTCCGCCAATCACTGCTGACCCAAGCAGCACACCATTGTTGGACCAACATGGGCCCGCCACTGGCAAAACTTGGCTCCAATATTGGCCTAACGTTGGTTTTTGTCGAAAGCGCTACCCGATCCAATGGTGGACCATTCACTAATGCCAATGTTGGACCAAGATTCGACCAATATTTGAACCAATATTGGACCGTCCTTTATGCCATCGTAGGACCGCCTCTTACCCAACATTTAAGCCAACGTTGGGCCACAATTTAACCAACACCTAAGCCATCATTGGACCGCTACTGGTTGTGGGTCTTACAACCAATATTGGCATCCAAGTTTAAGCATTGGCTTATCCAATATTTGCTCCCAACCTAACGCTCTGGATATTTCGATTTCGTCATCCGATTTGAAGCTCGAGCTGCACTATTTTCGGCAGCCATTTTAGCGGGCATGCAGCTTTCTTTTCAGATGTATTTATAGTGTTCTACTGAACACTATAAATACATCTAAAAAGAAAGCTGCTGTAGACAAGCCACATTCACTGTGGAAAATATTAAGTCAATATTACATGCAGGTAAATATAAAAGTCTGAAATGCAAAGTGTACCGTCAATACATTTTATTAAAGTTTCGATTGAAGGAACATTTAAACAACAATGAGTGCCAGGGTCCATCACTGCAAGCTGTCAACCGGGCAGGAACTTGATGGAATTCCACGCAGGGGCCTGGCCACAGGATTCTGAAAGAGACAGAAGCGGATGTTTGGATTCAGGTGAAAAGTTTTCAAAGGCTCTCAGTCCTCTCTTACGCTTGTCAATATTGAATATCAAAACAAAACATAGCTTCATTACTAATCGCCGCCCTTTGATTAACTATTCGATTAATCGGCTCAGTTGCTCCTCAAGTTTAAAATCTCAAAAAGGCCTACCGACTTTTTTATGTTTTCTTTTCCATAATATAAACTTTCGTTTCCAGTGAATTATTTTTCGTTATTTTGTATGTAAAAAAAACTTAGTACTGCCTTCTAAAATAAATATATGCGGAGGTAAGACGCCGGGGCCGGCTTGCTGGAATCAGTATCTCAGCTGAGACTGGGTAAAAGAAAGTACTGTAAAGGCTGGGGCGCGCGAGCGTCTTGAGTCGTGGTTTGAGTCCCGTACAGCTCGTACGCTGGCTTTAAAGGTGCTTTCTTTCCCCCCGTCTCAGCTGAGACGCTGTTTCTAGCAAGACGGCCCAGGCGTTTACTGTTGTTTTGTTCGTCCGACTTGTCCTTACTCAGAGCACGATCGATCTAGATTAAAATATTTATAGTGATTTAAAAAATTAATCAAATAGTACGAAGGTTATTTTATAAATTGCTTAGCTCTACTCTTGCAGCATCATAGCGTCCCTCAACCCTTCATCTAGCTTTAAGAAGTCCTAAGAATTACAATCTCGCCATTTAAGATCACACCGATATTTCTACGTTGATGCGAGAAAAAAAAAAACGTTTTTAAGATTTACGGTGTTTGCAGCACGGAAATATGTAGTTATAAATGTATCCATATTGCCTCGATAATATTTACAATTTATAAATCTAACCGCTGGCCTCCCTCTTCAGCTCACCACTGCCAAACGCACTATTAAATTAACAGTTCAATAAATACCCCGTTATACATAAGAACATAACAGATGAACAGAAATTGATGCTTCAATCAATAAAGAATTTAAAATAAATCAGGCATATAAAATAGCTTGCCGTGTAAAGACAATTACTGGCAATTACACTCGCAGAGCGCGGCCGAAACTGGGCAAATAAGGACTACTCAACGCTATGGGGTATTTGGCTTTGGACGTACCGGGAAGATTTTTTACTACAGCACACATCTACCGCCAAGAAGACAGCCATATTTTAACAAAAAAAATGAAATAAAAATTAATTCGAACACAGAAATAACCAATCAGAACGTCTCTCACGGTCTATTAAAATAAAAAAACACTTACAAATAGCTCTGTACAGGGCATTCCGGGCCGATCGCTCTGAATTACACGTTGAACTCGTCGGAGATTCCTGGCACAGTGTTCGACACGGTTCAAACTCATCGGATAGTGACAAAACGCACATTTCGTAGCAAGAATACCTATCTCCAATGGTCAGGAGGAATTCTCCTTGTCACTCACGTGAAAGAGAAGGCGGTCCGTCGTGTCTTCGGTCCGTCGAAGTCAGTGGTCACATGTATGCCCAAACAAAGGAAGATCACCGGTGTGTAGGCGCTGCCGACAGAATATCGTTGTTCTTGGCAATCCGCATGTTGAAGATCGCACTTGGCACTAAGACGAAATGCGCTGCCGGTGATCGGAACTCTAGAACCACCGTTCTTGGCGGTGGATGGCGGAGATGCCGAGCCGCTTCGCCCGATAAAAACAGTCTGCTAAGCAATCAAATGCACTCAGAGAACTTACAAACTGACACCACGGTGTCCTGATATGCGCATGATCATCCTGCCAACCTTGTTCGTTGAAAAACAAAAATGCCACAAAAAAAAAAAAAAACATGCATAAATTGCGAAGCGCACCTGCCCACTTCCAGTTCGCGAATGCGCGTGTTGGAAATTGAGGAGACCGTCCCGACTCCCCACTGTCTTCTAGCCACTACTTTATCGTGTGGCCTTGGTGCATGCGATCCCACTTTCTGTGTGCGTGTGTTTCGCGGGCTCGGCTCCACCACCCCTAAGCTGAGAGTGTAGAGGAAGCTAAGAAGCTCGGTGAACCGATCGCAGGTCTATCTTTAATCACGTGATCACGCTCTCTCCCGTAACCACGCACAGAGAGCGGTGCAGGTGATGACTGGTCCGGCCGGCGCGTAGCTCCCACCGCACTGTCAGCTTAGGAATGCAAAGTGTCCTCCTCCCTCAAGGACGCCAAGTCCTCATCACTAACAAAGAGGAGATTTGGAGATTAGTGACGGCGTGGGGAAAAAGGGAGGGGAACTGCTTACTCAATACCCTCTCTCGCCCTTTCCGAAATCGTTCCGAGGCCGTCGGCGTGACCCTACCCCTGCACACTTCTCTCTCTCGAATTCTTTCGTCTGTCTCTGCTGGTATTTGCTATCCGGGTTTCCAAAACCCAATGTAGTAGAGATTGCTTAGACATGATAACTCCAGAGCAAGAGGACGAAAAGGAACTGAAAGACACGAAGCTCCGAAATTAGCTTGGAGCCTAATGTCAAAATTAAATAGAGGCAATGATAAATCAATGCGGAAAAAGGGGCGATACAAATTTCCAGAAAATCGTCCGCCACTTTGGCGTTCCCTCAGGGCACCCTTGAAACTAACTAGCTTATGCTTCAAAATAAACAAAACTAGAGAGCATGCGCACAAAAAACATGCGCACAAACATGTGAAGTGCGCCACACCGGTAGTCTAAAATACCAACAACATGTGGGCGATCGTACGTGTGTTGCATGATAGCCCGACGTGCAGAATCCCTTTACGCGCTTCAACCAGAATTGTTCCACGTCATCATAATATGTTGAGGGTCTACAAATGACGACATGATTACGTTACACACGCTCGCGTGCACACTTGCTGTCTCTTAATTAAAAGTTGGATGCTCAACCGTCATGGTGAGGACCCGGCCACTTCATCTAGGTATTCGCGTCATGGGATTCTGATAAAACTGGTTTTTGAAGCCGTGACAACAGGGTGGGGTGTCAGTCGTGGAGCATTTGACATCGGGTGCTTTCGTGCACGACCCAATCGTACATAGCACACCAACTTTCTGTAAAGCGGTATTCTTCGGGGAACTTGGAAGTCCACTGTGATAAATGTTCGTGTGATCCTTTGCTGTAGAAAACGCAAATTCCGGGCAACTGGGAAGCAAAAACAGAGAGGAAAACTTTCTTGGCGTTCAAAATCAGTGTAAAGGAGGATGACGGTTGCATCAGTGCGTCGTCACTCGTTTCGTAAAATGCGGAATTTCGATTTATTTGGCTGAGGTATAGTAACGTATTATATTTGTTCATGTTGTCTAAATAAAATTCAGTTGCCAGTAGCGCGCCGAGTTTGCAATCCTACTTTTGTTCTCGTTTTTTTTCTTGCTTTTAAGTTTAGGTTTTTTGCGCCTGACGTCGCTTCCCGCTAGAATCTAAATCAAGACCAACATTGTAGTCTGCTATCAGTGCATTGGCGCCATGTTGGAGGCATTAGGGCTCTTATTGTGGCACCAGTAGTGCCGTAAAGTCATAGAGCCGTCATTGTATAACCGCATTTCAGAATGGTGTCTTGTTCGAGTCAATCGCAAAGAGGTATCTTCACCTGACACGAAGTGCAGTCCACAAGCCCGTAGTTAGGGTACGAAGCTTTTCTGTCGAGATCATAGAGAACATAATAATCTATTATGTTGACTCTATAACGCGGACATCGTTTTTTTTTTTTTTTCTTTTCAAGTTGGCGGTCCTGATGAGCCCATTTCGCTGGCGACTCCTTAATGTGCACGGTGAAGGAGCAAAATATCGCCATTAAGTTCTGTACCTTGTTATTCTTGTTTACTTTGCAGAAAAGCACCTGAATCGCGCTTTGACAAAATTAAATAAAATTGAAACGCGCTCGAGCAATTCCAACTTGTTTAGGCAAAACGAACACGTCTAAACCAGCATATTCCAACATGTTTCCACTATTAAGCCAATGGTATTGTCAGACTACCACAAACTGACCATTATCTGCCCCTCTGTTCTTGAAATGACGATGAGCCAATGGTACTAACAGGACAACAGTAATCAATATAAGCTCGTGTTTATCCAACGTTGGCAAGTCAATGCTACAGTGTTCATTTTATGCCAGTCCCCATCAAATATTGGAATGCCAACGGCCCGGACAGGCCAACGCGGACCATTTTATTCCAGTGTTCATCCAATGTTAGCAAGCCAAGGGTACTCAAAGGCCAACATTGTCCGGTTTATGCCAGTATTCATCCAATATTCGCAATCCAATGGAACTGACAGGCCAAGATTGCCCATTTTATACCAGTGTTCATCCAATATTCGCTAGCCAATGGAACTGACAGGCCAACATTGCCCATTTTATGCCAGTGTTCATCCAATATTCTCAAGCCAACGGAACTGTCAGGCCAACATTGCCCATGTTTTGCCAGTGTTCATCCAATATTCGCAAGCGAATGGAACTGACAGGCCAAGATTGACCATTTTATGCCAATGTGCTTCCAATATTGGTTGGTCATTGGAGAAGCTGGGCCATCACTGAAGATTCTATATAATGGCATAAACAATATTGGGAGCAGATTGGCTAAAGTGGACCATCATTGGACCTTTTTTCGCCAATGCTCTTCCAATATTGGCCCAACCCCTTGTGCTGCCTGGGGAACGGATGAGGAATGACGTCTTAACGATAAAAGCTCAAACCACTGGTCTCTATGTCGAAACTTTTCTTTTTTTAATGGCGCTTCATTGCTTTGCTCTCTTTCATTAGTACTGCCCCGGAAGTGCTCGATCAACCACAGCTCCCCTCACCGCGCATTCGGTCAGGTGAAATGTTGGGGATGGTGTCTGGCTGGCCATGAGCTGATAGTCAAACTTTAAACCCAATAGTCTTTTTTTTTTACTTTTTTTTCAAAAGTTAATTAATATTTTGTGTGAAATATGGGACCATGACAGAACAGCACACGACAAAACACCACGTGACAAAACATCATGGTCAAAACAGCACGACGACAAAACAGCACGCGTCAAAATAGCACGCGAAAAAACAGCACAGCGTCAAAACGGCACAGCGACAGAAGAGATCGTGATAAAACAGCACGGCGTCAAAACAGCACAGCGTCAAAACAGCACAGCGACAAAATAGCACAGCGACAAAACAGCACAGCGTCAAAAGGGCGCTGCGACAAAAGAGAACGGCGTCTAAACAGCACCGCGACAAAACAGCACAGCGTCAAAACGGGACATGGCCGTGCAATATAGCAAGTTTTAGGCGTTTTCGGTTTTTATTTTTTGGAAATTTGGCGTACGTTTTCGGCTTTTAATTTCAAACAGAGGTTTTCGGTTTATTATGGTGAATATCTGTAGACCCATAAACTTTCTGGATCTTTTCGGTTTATTGACAAAAAACAGTATACTGACGAAAATGCAATATTTAAAAGCGACAAATAAGAAAACCAGGTACTGGTTTTCTTATTTGTTGCTGTCTGTGGCAGCCGACGCGACCTTTTCTGCAAGGCACACTGGGGCCCTATCGTGATCCGACATTATCATCGTGTGCTCGTATTTGTAGACAGGAGGAACATGAGCTTTACTAGCACTTCGGTCGGAGAGGCAAATATCAAAATCCAGAAATCTGCAAGCATTGTACTCAGTGCGCCGACCACAGAAACGACAGTAGAACAATCGCATTTATGCCCTCATCTACTAGACGGAAGCTAGGGGTGTTAAAAATATGCGGAATTTACGGACGGCCTTGATTTTTATTGTTCAGTTCACGATTAAACTGTCTTCTTTGAACAAAGAATTCGTAACACAAATCCCTATCAGGTGAAAAACCCAGATTTCGTCCTGAAGACCCCTGCGCCACTGAGCTCTTGTTCAGAGTTGAACCGATCTCGGAGACAAGCTGAATACGACGAAAGGAAGTGGTCATACGGTCAATTGTAAGGTACATACACCCCCCCCCCCCCCCCCAAAAAAAAACGAATTCGAAAATACTGAGCTTTTTCAGTTAATACCGACCTTTTTTTTTTTGCTTACTATCAACGACACGAAAAAATCCAACAAACGTACCAACAACAGCTTCGCTGTAAAAGGAGGTTCGAACAATTGCATTTCATCGTTTAAAGCTTTCCTCCTCTCAGCTTAAGGGAATTCTTTACGCTGGATGCCGATCGGTAACTCGTGTTGTGATAGAAATTGCGGTTCACTACCAACTTCCGTGCCTTCCAAACTGTGGGTCCGACAGATCCAGTGGGGGGAGTCACTAAGCAATTGCTGCCAATAGTATTCTTTTCCTTATGGATTTCAGTTTATCCAGATTCAGCATACATTTTATTATGTGGACTACTACTAGTATAGTCATCATTGAGTCTAATTTTTGTAGCCTCGCGAAATGCGCAAGCGGGGGTCGTGACGCGATATTTATATTTTTTGGGGGTTTCCTGGTTGCTGAGTTCGGTAAGCACTGAAATAGGCAATAAATTCCTTTATAACCTAGCTACAATAAATGAAAGGGTCAAGGAGGTTAGGAATTATTCGTGTAGAGAGAGGTGAAGAGCGCGCTCGAAGTTGCTACATGCGTGCTCTTATGTCGCTGTGCTGTTTCGACGCCGTGCTTTTTTGGCAGGTACTCTTCTGTCGCTGTGCCGTTTTGACGCTGTGCTATTTTGTCGCGTGCAATTTTCGCGCGTGCTGTTTTGTAGCCGTGCTGTTTTGACGCTGTGATGTTTTGACGCGTGCTGTTTTGGCAGTGCTGTTTTGACCATGCTGTTTTGTGCCGTACTGTTTTGTGCCGTGCTGTTCTGTCGCGTTCCCGTAAAATGTAGCCAAAGGCTCTGAGGATCCAAAAAAAAAAAATTTAAACGCAGCACCACAGTAAAATTACACTGCTCGCTTTGAGAACACACGTGGTGCGGTCACAGTGCAATTTAGAAAAATACGTTGGTACTTTGCCACCACGGTGTAAGATATATATAGATGTGGACACTGCGCGCGTCGGAACTGCCAGATACAGTCCTCCCCTCACCTTGTTTCCAATCGGCGCCAATCGATGACTCTTTGATAATCGGCTAGTGGTTGCCTGTAGCTGGTCCGGTTTTTCATGCTTCTTTATGGGAGACATGGTTGTTTTAAAAGACGTCTTCTTCGTGCGCCTCATCATGGCGATCTTGGAACTTGTGCAAAGCGTATTGCTTAGATACAGCTTCGTCATTGGCCCTAGTTTCGTGCCTTTTTTATGAACGCATTCAAGCTGAGATCTTTTTGGCGCGGTGTTTAAGTCAGCGTCCGCCGAGGTCAGAGCAGAAGCGCCGAGCGGAGTGCACATGCGCAGAGGTGCCATAGCAAAAAACGCATATTTGCTTTTTTTTTTCACCTTTTGTTTTTCCTCAGTGCACCGTTTGGCCGGCAGAGGCGCTGTCGGAAGGGGCTACTGGGACGCGCGCCAGTAGAACTTTATCTGGTCGGTCGCGTTGCAGCGTTCGCTGTGCTGTGTGCCCACACCTACACTATATATCGTACAGCGCGACTGTCACTTGACAGCACGTCTCATTAACCCGTTCGTCACATCGCTTGTGTGTTGGGAGAAAAGCTGCATTGCCTTTCTGGGGTGCTCAGCTTCCGTAATGATTTGTACAGATTGTCAAGGCAGCAGCTTACCTTTATACGAGTTCTCTAGCTACTTCGCCAAATGATGGTGATAATCACGAAATTCGTCATGCAGCTGGTAGCTATTAGCTTTCCCAACACTTCACTCGACCGAAGACACAATTAGCCAAGATGGCTAACCGGGGGCCGTAGTCGCGAAGCGGGTAAGTGTAATTGAGAGAAATGTCATAGGAATTAGTTTCCAAAACCACGCGCGTCCAACACTTTTAAATGGGGATCAATTACTAAGCACTAGCTCGTATGCCACCTGAGACAAGTATACATACAACACGGTTTGGTAGTGCACACAAATCAGCAGCAAGAAAGACTAAAAGACATATACGCTATAGAGGTGAACCGTTTGTAATATTCGGAGGTTGGCATTGCCAAATTTCTATACGCTTATTTTAGGGCAATGTGCTCTAAACTAGTGTTGTTCTCCAATATAAAAGGCAAGTTCAACAAAAAAATACCCTATCAGTCCCTCCAACTTTGATAACCGACTCTTCTAACCTAATATACCTAGGAAACCTTAACGAAGATTGCGATAACCACCAACATGTAAGCAAGTACTTTTTTTTTCGTTTTACAGAAATTGTATATAATTTTTGATATTTCAAGCCGTTCGTTAGTCGTAGCTGTCATTTCATCAATTCATGAATTTTTTTCGTTTTTCGTGTAGAAGTGGCATGGTTTTTTGGTGAAAAGGTGTCTCGTGAAGGCAGATTTAAGTCAAATAAAGTAAAGTTGACTAACCGTGACCCAGTTCTGCTGACGAATTTAGGTACAGTATGTAGGAATATTTTTGTAATAATTAGGTGCTCAAAACTACTGTTAAAGGACACATGCAAAGGAAAAAAACATTTTTTTTTAAACAGTCTAGATGGAGAAAGAATGTTATAAAATAAATTTACAACGAAGAAAGAAAAATTTTAGGGCTATATTTACGGCGCAAAACGAATTTGTAGTTGGCGCCCGCGGGAGCCGCCGCTGGTCACGTGGTAGGCCCGCGCGCCACCGCGCTCCGTCGCCGGCGCCGCAAAGTACCCCACCGCCGCACGCTGGGCGTAGTGCGAACGCCGCTTCAACGCGTTTAGCCTGGTTCACATGCAGCGATTTTGGCCCTAGAGCGGCGCGATTTCTGCCGTCGCGGCGCTCGTGCCGCTCAACCGCTGGTGCTGGCCAGAGCGCCGCGACGGCAGAAATCGCGCCGCTCTAGGGCCAAAACCGCTACATGTGAAACACGCTTTTCTCCACGCCGCCGTCGCCGCCGCCGCACAAGTTCGCCTGCTTCGGGGCGCCGCCGCCATTATCTGACCGGCATAGAGATCATATACTAACCCTAGAGGAAAAGGTCCGCCATTTTCCCATGCATTCTGGCTGCCGCAAGCGGCGGAGCATGCAGGCAGACCGTCGGAGTCCCTCACATGGTTACCATGGCAACCGAAGTCCCGCTGTCCCTGATCGCACCACCGAAAAGGTAGCCCCATACCATTTTTCTGCGACGTTTCGTCGACAGCATTCGATTTCACGAACTTCAACAATCGACGAACTTACCGGTGGAAAGGTATTCGCGTTCCTTTCGAAGGTTTCTTTTTGCATAGCGCGCAGATGTACGGACTCCCGTCAACACTAAACTAAACCAGATAATCGGCTCTGCGGGTGGCCGAGCCCCAGGAATACGAAACCGCGCAACCACCAGATTTCCGAGATTTCGACAGAAGGGAAGTTAATGCAGCGTAATAAGTATATTGCCTTTTATAAGCGTCAAAATAGCTCAGAATTTAGTTTACAACGTTAAATTATCACTGTTTATTTTGCTGAGAGTTTTCAGTCTTCGCGATTACCATTGCGACTGTCGTCCTTCAGCTGGCAACATTGGTTTCTTTCTCTCTATAGTGTTCTGTCGCTTTCTTTCGCGATCTTTCACTCGGGACCCAGGATGTCGGCCCACGGGATTTTCCACTCCTCCTCACCCACCTTTACCCCCCTGCTGACCGGCGAACAGGTCTCTCACGTCTGCTTGCGCTTTTTCAGGAGCTTCCTTTGGGCTCTAAAAGTTACTTGTTATTCTTTGTTTTTTGTTGCACTTCAAACGAAGATGAATAAGTAACTTTTATAGGCCATAGGAAGCTTCCGAAAGAGCGCAAGTACCACGTGACAAATAAGGGCCAGTCACGTGATAAATATGGGCCACTTTTCCGCGGCGCCCGTGGGCACCAACTGCAAATTCGTATAGCGCCGTGAATATAGCTCTAAAAATTTTGATTTTTCGTTGTAAATTCGTTTTATGACTTCCTTTTCCCAAACCGGCTGTTTAAAAAAAAATGTTTTCTTTGCATGTGTCCTTTAAGCATCAAGATGAGGAAACTAACTTTCTTTTATCTGTTTTAAATTGAACTGACTCCTTTATAATTAAAGTGCTTTCAGCGTATGAAAAGAAAAAAAAAATTATCACCTTTAAGAAATATAAGCCAAATTGTGTTTTATGCGAAATGGCTTGTTTTGAGTAATCACTACAGCGCAATTCAGGAATATACAGCATGAAAGATCGTCCGCTCTTTGCAGACCTCGTGTGTTTGTTTACCCTGCTTGAGCGCGCACGTGCTTTTGTTTACCCCCCACCTCAACCAATGACGGCAAGCGCATTGCTGATTCGTCACCTCGCGTTTCCTGCACGTTTTCTATGTTGGCCTTTGATAGGGTGTGACCCTCCTCACGTTCCGATGCGCCAAAGTGAATTTCTGGAACACTGGCACTCCGCATACGAATGTCATGTGGCTTTCGAAAAACTTTGAGAGAACTGCGTAGACTCTGCGATTCCCTTGATGATCTGTTTCGTTCCAGGGCCGCATCTGTCGTCGAGGGACACGATGTGTGCGGGTTCAGTGCTTTCGTGCTCCCTGTCCCAATATTGCGAACTGTGAGTAAGCCGTCCTGCAGAAAGGCGCCAGTACACTTTAGAGCGTTTCCTTTACTGAATGAGACAAGCGAGGGTCGCATTTAATTTCATTGATCATTTCTACGCACTAAGATATTGCAAATAAGAAGTTACTCTACGGCGTGCAAGTTCTCCCTGCGTTCCGATGCGCCAAGGACGCATCTGTATAGTATATCGTTTCACTCTTTCTTCGCGCGCAGTCCAAGACTCATGCACACGCAAGCACTGACACACTTGCTAAAAGCGCGAGTCATTGGGAGTGCACTGCATCTGATTTGTTTAGGAGATGTAGGACACGTAGACGTAGACAAAGATAAGGGACGCCATGGTGTAAACTTTTAACTGAGATTTGATTGATGATAGTAGCCAACGTATGATAGATAATCTGACCTTCACGCTGGATAAACCGGCAGCTGTGTCGATGGCGAAGTCAAAACAAAGTTTAAATACTTTTTTTTTTATTTTCAGGCATCCCTTACTACTAGTGGTTCTGGAGAATCAAGATCTCTTCTTCCGGAATTGGAAGTACTACCTGGCAACAAAATAAACGTTGGAAGTTCTTCTGTTTCCGTGTGTCCACTTAATCAAAAAAGAAATGCAAACGACGACACGAAGTGTGCTGCGATTGACAGCGGCAGTTGTTGCGCAGTGGAAAGATGTGCTTTAAGCCGAAGTAGCACAGCTCGCACATGACCTCATGCCAAAAACAGGGCATTCGCTGCAGGCATTATGACAGAGTTAGTTGCGGACGGGCCTCTGGGATGGTCCAAGCATGTTGGCTTCATGCATACATGTTTCGAGCGTCTGTAGACCGACTTTTGTATCACGCACTAGCAATGTGACCGCTGCTCGAGGAGATTGGCACGCTCAATGCTCTTTGCTGTATTTGCTTAAAAGCTTTGCTTTTAGTTGAATAGTCGTAGGAGATCTGCTAGACTTGGGGTCACCTGCCGGCGACCTGCGAGACAATAGGGGAGTTTTAGCGAGTCATTTTTGGAGCACACGGCTCCGAAATCATGAACGGTGCAGCTGGTCCGTCCTGTCAAACCGTACGTGAAATTTTACGTATTTTAGCGAATCGTAAAACTGGCGCCACCGTGTAAACAATGATGATGATTGCGTTTGAGCGGCAGTGCCATCTTCAAGTAAATATGCGAAACATTGTGCAGCGTGCAAAACCGTGACGGCTCGTGTTTCCGGCGTGCGACTGATGTAAACAAGACGGCCGACGTAACATTTACCGATTGGAATTTCAAGACTTGCGAAGCTACATGGAGTAAAAAGTGTCTGAACGACCGCAAAGATAGGTGGTGTGGCACCGTCATATTGAACTTGAACGATCGTTCACATTGTGTGCCGTCAAACTGAATCATTTCAGCTAGTCAGCCCGCAGATCGCGAAAATTACTAGCATGCGTAGTTCACAGCATTCCCGATTGCTTAGCATTGTGAGCCGCCCTCAAAATGATTCGATTCAACCTCTCAACCGGCAAATCGCCTCCCGCTGTACTAAGCCTAACGCTTGGCTGGGGCGGCGGACAAACCGACCGCCGTCTTTTTTTACCCGAGTCGTGAAAGGTGCTGGCTGCCTTCCCGTGACGACTCCAGCGGCCGGAGTGGGAGAAACGAACGAGAAGTGCTTCCCGAAGCCCCCAACGACACGCGCACGCTTGCGCAGTGGCGTCGCCGACGCGTCCGAGGACGCACTGTTCGTGTGGAAACGGCTCGCTAAAACTCCCTACTATTATACGACCCCGGCCACGCCCCGTCAATAATGACCCCGACGAAAACACACACACACACCCCCACACACACACACACACACACACACACACACACACACACACACACACACACACAAACACACGCGCGCGCGCGCACACACACACACACACGCACGCACGCACGCGCGCACACACACACACACACACACACACACACACACACACACACACACACACACACACACACACACTTTAACTTTAGGACAAGGGATACGCTTGGTTGTAAACTGTGTATAATATAGACGTGTGAAGTTTCTACAAGTCCAAGATATTTGTCAGAAAGGGTTCGCTGATGAGCGTAAGAACACGTTTCCAACAAACGACCTCGTTCAGTTTCAGATTTCCGCTGGCCTCCCTATAGTTAAGTTTTCAAATCTATGAAAGTTCACGGTGGCCTTGATCAAAGAGCCTATATATCTGCGCACATACATTTTCAATATAAAGACCATGAAGTCCAACGTGGCTTTTGCGAATTACAGATGAGAACCACCGGAATGTTTTACGACTTTCAGAGAAGAGTAATAATGTGAATATTCGCATCTCGGCAAGCAATATTGATCACACACAATCGTACAACAACATTTTTGTACACCACTATGAGTATGTGACAGTGTTTTTTTAATACTTTATTTGTATAAAGTGCCCCCCCCCCCTCTCAATCTTCGTTTCTCTGTTCGGCTCCACTTGCCGACACCTGTACAAGACGAGTATTAGGGTATTATGGAGTAGCTGGCGCCGTTTTTAAGACTGCCACCACAACCTTCATTAATTTCTTCTCTCGTTCTCTCTCTCTCTCTCTTTCTGATAGGAGCACCGGAGACCTTTCCGGAATTCCTGAGCGGATGCAGGGGTGGCGTCTGTGGTTTCGGTGGTGGTGCTGTGTGGGCGGTTACAGGGGGTGGGGGGGGGGAGAGAGAGAGAGAGTGGTAGAGCGATAGCGAACCATAGATCTCGCGGTTGTCCGAGTTGCGATGGCGACGGAGAGGGCGCGACAGCGCGGCGGCGATGGTGCGTCACGCGGCCTCCGATAACCTATGGATTTGCGTACGGACGCCGCCAAATTTCAACGGAAATAGGCACAAACAGCTGCCTTAGTAAAAATACGGGTCCTTGTAATCAAGACATACCGATAGGGCCTTTTCTCTTTCTTTCACTTATTTTGGATCTCAAAAATCCTCGAACGAGAAATCTTATATAAATGTTCAAGGAATATCTAAGATAGGTGAACTGCAATATTTTCCCCAAAGAAGACGTATAACGAATAAAAAACGCACTAGCTGTAGTTCATGCTTAATTTGCAACAATGTTATGGGAAGAAAGAGGTATAATTTCAAAACGCTGCATCTATTAAACACGCACCACTTTGACGAGTTCTTAATCAATATGAGTTCCTAAAGAATGCTACCCTAAAAAAAGTCTGTGAGTTAACTTTTATGCTGAACATGGAGACAGTAAATCACGGATCACAATAGAAGGACCCAATCAAATGACAAAACTCAAAGTAGGACTAGAAAAAAAAATGCGATGTTCGACGAGACAAATGAGCATGTCGTTTAACTTGCTCATTTGTCGCGCGTACATCGAAATTTTTCTGATCTAATTATATTCTCAGCTTTTTCATTCGCTGTAATCCCTCGTTTGTCCGCCGTGATTGGCTATCATCTTGTTCTTCGGAAAAGTAAACACATATTTTGTTTACTCTTCTAATGTGTGTATATGGAACTGCAATAAAACGTGAGGCAACTTGCGCACATATTAACCTGTAGGCTGTTCCTTCAACGTGCCATTCAGGACGTCATAAAAAGCGTTTATCACGCGAGACAGTTTATATTTACGAGAAGTCGTTAGTAACTCCGAACCACTATAAATATTCACAATCAACATATGCTATGAGGAGGCTGGTAACGCGCTCTAAGAATTTGAAAGTAATTAACAAATTATTAAGATGGGCCATCTATACGCTCTAATCGAAAACGGCATCAACGATTTATATGATGTCTTCCATCGTCTATGCCGACGTGCGGCCGCCCTTCGGCCGATAAGCTGAACAGAAAATCGCGAAAAATAAGCATTCGCGCAATCTGAACAACACCAACTAGAAAAGGCAAAACCTGTGGACAGCCTCCCCTCTCTCCACGTAACGTCACCACACTTGGACGGCGACAACTCAACCATTCGGCCCGAACCCGACGCCGAGCGTGCTTCTGCGTATTGATTGGACACGAGGTCCGACCGAGCGCTGACATACCACTCGTGTCCAATGGGAATCATCGCTCCGTCTTGCTGTTATGACATCGAACTGTTAGTGCGCGGACTTTGATTATTCCATAGGCGGTGACAGGTTAAGAGTGAAGTGGAAGCTCCTCCCACCTCTCTCCCCTTTGGCGGGGCGAATGCTGGAGAAGAGGCGACCTCCTCTCCAGCGTTCACTCTGCTGAAATAGAAAGAGGTAGGGTAGGAGCTTCGACTTCACTGCCACCAATTATAGGTGGTGTTGCCGTGAACCGGCTCCGCTCTGTTCTGGCGGACGGACGCAGCTGTGTCTACACTCGCAATAACTATTATATTCTCAGCGTCTCTCATTCCTCCCTCATCGCTTGGTTATATATTTTAGTCAAAATTGAACACCCTAGCGGCCGCATTTTTTTTTTTTTTTGTGGCAGTCACAATTACTATGCGAAGACCTACCTTAGCTTTCTATCTAACGATTAGAACAATAATTGCTGAAAACTGCCTCTGAAAACTATCGAGCACAAGCAGTTAACGATGCATGCCCCCCTCCCCCTTTCCTACACATGGTACACAAACATACGGTACACCTCCCCCCCCCCCCCCCCCTCTTCTATTAATTAGCCAAGCCCCACATAGAAAATTTTAGCCCCCATTACCGTTCCATATTGACAATGTTGTATAAACTCCTGACCACAAGAAGAGGCAAACATGCTGAGCAGTCTAACAGCCCCGTGCGCGACTTGTGCAAGCCTAAACGTTGCTGCGAAAGGTTTTTCGTATTGCTTTCATACAAACACGCGAGTCTACTATTTATAGTTGGTGGAAAATTATTTGTAACGTCCTTCGTAGGATTAGATCTGGTTTCCACAGTATAGACACCTCCCTTCTGAGAACGAAAGGCGGACTTTTGTCCCTGCGAGCTCAGGACGCTTCCAGGGTCTTCTTTGCACACGTAATCGAACCTGTAGTTCCCAAATGAAACGACTGAGTTAGTGGTATTATTACTACGGCGTTTCTTGCTGAGACGTCCTTTATATGAAAGATGATCGGGCGCCACGGGAAACTCTCGCACCAACATTGGTTGTTTTTATTCATTTTATGTTAAAGCATTGCCTGCCTTCGCTGCAAAATTGCGGGAAACTCACCGCTTGGTCAGCGCTGACCCAGCGCTACATTCGATGCTGAGGTAGCTCTTCACTGTGTGTGAGAGCGAACCATTATTCAAAACTCCTCTTGCACGGATGCGCCGTAAGAACACAAGCTAGGACGCAAAAATACTTTTTGCTGACTGGGCTTTTATGGAGAAAAAAAAAAAAGTGAACCAACAGACACAGTATGATCGAAGATATACTTCTTCATTCATCAGTTCACATCTCTTCTTGTTATGCAAACCAAGTACACTGCAGTTCATACTATCTGTACACTTATTTCGAAGCCATTTAGTTTTGATTTTTTAAGAAATAAAGCTAAAACCACGCGTAGCACATGTGTTAATTATAACCGTGAATGACCGTGGTTCAATGTAGGCTGGGCACTTAATCGATGAAACTACCGATTATTCAATTCATGCCTTAATCGCGATTATTATTATTTTTAATTAGAATAAATTTGGCTGACAAAAAAGTAAAAATTCACGCTTTCACCATGCATACCGTGGACGAGTACACCTGCAGGTAGGTAAAGTTTAGGTGAAATTTTATCTAATGTAAATTGTAGGGGGTAGATTTGTAACTCCAAATAAGCGGAAAAGGTTACACGGAGGGACCTGAAACCCGTACCGGAACCCAAAACGATAACGGTTTAGTATCGACAGTTTTCAGTAACCGTAACCGGAAAGAACCCGATATTTCAATTCGATATTAAACGTAACCGTTACGTCTTACCGGTAACCGAAATTCCGCGTGGATCAAAGGAATCGATGTCCGTTTGAAGAGACGGCATAAATCAGGTTCTAACGTATCGCGCTAAAAGCACTACAGAGGTGCCTGAAGTGTTTGGAAGCTTTCGCTAAAATTGTGAAAAGATTCACTCACCTGAGTAAATCAAGAACTATGATTCTCCCTGTACTTTCATGTAACACAAGACACAAATATTATGCGTTACTGTGGCGCTTATTTCGGCCGAATGAAGTGAGAATAGGTAGGCCAATTCTATTTGTTTTCTATTTCACAGATTTTTCAATCGTAGTAAACGCCAGGATAGCCCACAACGAGTTTCTGATGATTTTGAGATTAAAGGCTTAAAGATAATTTTTCCATAGACAAAATCAGTTTTTGGTTTCCTTTCTTTTTGACTCCGGAGGTTCCCTGTATTCATACTCTCAATTAATAAATGCACCGCTTCGAGCAACTCTAGTATATCCCAGCGCGATAAGTTAAGAACCCTATCGATCCGTTTGACCATCGACCCATTTGAGCCAATATAGATGCCTTCTTG
>JABSTQ010008835.1:0-48095 GCA_013358835.2 Ixodes persulcatus
CGAAAACGTTGGGACCCTACGATATTTTAGGGATTGGTTGGCGTTTGCCCTTTATTTTAATCCTCGAAGATTTTCTTTGATGCAGTATACGATGGCTCGGCTTCGTCTTTGTCTGTAATATATGTTTTGAACAATAGCAATAAGTTTATTTTCTTGACATTTGTTACATGGTTTTCATATGTTTTATATTTGCACATATTTATGTTTTTACGCTTGATTATAACAGGATGTTATTATAAAGTGCGACATTGTAAAATGAAAAACCAAACAACTGCTTTTTATTTTACTTCAAACTACACTTTATAGATTTCAATAATGGCGTCAAGAAAAAGGCACTAAGGATCGGCGCACTCCTCTCACACCCATTTCTCGTTTTATTTTTTTTTTTTTTTCATAGCATACACCATTTTATGTCTCACTGATAAACATGAATCAGCAAAGCTTCCTAGCCTTGCGGTTTTCATCCCGGATGCGAAACGATTTGATTCGCTTAGCAGCAGTAACCATGAGTTCTGAAAGGGAGAGCTGTGGACGGACTTTGATCACTAGTCGTACCCATATATACGGCAGAACCTTGGGACTCGTATCTTTTGGTCGCAGCCACGCACGAATACATTTAAAAGAGGACAAGTATAAGATTGAACAACCATAAAAATCTGCAAGCATATGCCTCGTTGTTCCTTTGCCTGTTGTCTGTGGAGCTCTGTAAAAGAACATGCCGGATTATGGCAGCTCGGAATGAAAGTGTTTAGCACAAATACTACTTCTTTAATAAAAGCGTAAATAATGAAACGAAAACATCAAATTCAGTTTAAAAAATCTTGGCTCTCAAAACCTATATGGTTGTCTGTACGATAGAAACAAACACTTCGTGGTATTAGCAATTTTGTTTCTCTACACATCTGCCGCCCTCAAAAAATGACCGGCAAAAAAATAATCATACATTATGAAAATAAATATCAGAACTTAAAATAACTAAACAAAGAGCAACCAAACTTACCTCTCACCACATCTTTGCTCTAAAGTATTTGTCCTGGAGGAATAAATAACGTTATTTTAGTACCCTTTCATCTTCTTCAATAAACAGAGAGAAAACGCTCACGTGTCTAATCTCCGTTGTTAAACTACACTCTAAAAAATGCCTGCGCGTCCACTTACCCACAAGACACTCAAAGAGCCAATCTCTGCGATCTATGAAATCAGCTCATCGAATGCAGAGGCGGAACATCTGTTTAGACCTCAAAATTAAGTCTGTGCTGTGGCATCACGCAATGCAAGCATGACGTTTTTGCATTGCGTAATGCTACAGCGCAGACTTAGTTTTGAGGTTCAAACAGATATTCGGCCTCATCATTCGCTGAGCTGATTTCGTAGATCGCAGAGATTGGCTCTTTGAGTGTTTTGCGGGTAAGTGGACGCGCAGGCATTTTTTAGAGTGTAGTCTCGGAGCTGCAAATTAAAACTTTTATCTCAAGAATAATACAAAGGTTGCACTAATGTTCTGCCAATAGACGTGCATGTGGTACCTCATACATGCATTTTAAACCAAAAGCACAGTACCCAGAGACGCTGTTAGGGTGGCGCATAGTTTGACAGTGCTAGTCACTTACTTGGCAAGAATTTCCTCTACAGCGCTGTCCCTATCGGGAATTGTCATATTGTTGCTGCAATCTACCCCGCGGCACGAGACCAAATGTGTCACGCCTAAATGTCAAAAATTGAAGCTTACATTAGGGAAGAGACGCTGTCATGAGAAGGGTGGTCTTCGTTCAAGCTGACAGAAGGTCTCGCTGAAGGGCTGAGGTTTGACAACCTCCTAATAATAATGAAGACATTTCTAAACACGTTTAAATTGAACTCGATGTATATGAACCGTACTTACCACTCTGTTGGTACTTCCCGGCTTGTCAACAGGCTATCCATTGATCGATAGTGCTTCCAAGATGGAGGCGGAGTGTGTAGGAAGAGCCGCTCCTCGTATTTTCCTCGTATCTTTGTTTTAACTTCGCAAATTTTGGTTTCATAGTTCGAAATTTTGAGACGCATCAATTCCTGAATTAACATTACCAGAACAATTACACTTCTCACCCTATCTTTTATTTCCGAGCACACACCATGCATATATATGTACAGGGTGTCACAAAAAAATATTTACACGTTTTTTTTTACCGCAAAAATAAACTAGGCATCGCCGAACGCTTATTCTCCGCCCAAAGGTAGCGCTAGAGGTCACAACCAGATGCCAAAGTTTCAGCCCGACCCGATAACTTATTCAAAAGTTATAAGTGATTTTCTGAAAATTTCAACGGGAAAATGGCGGCCGACGAAGTTTTCGAATACATGGGGCTCTATGGCACCAGAAACCGAAAACGGGCAAAAATGGGCTTCATTTTGCCATTGAAATTTTCAGAAAATCACTTGTAACTTTTGAATAAAGTATAAGATCGAGCTGAAACTTTGGCATCTGGTTGTGACCTCTAGCGCTACCTTTGGGCGGATAATGAGCGTTCGGCGATGCCTAGTTTATTTTTGCGGTAAAAAAAAAAAGAAAAAAGAACATGTAACTTTTTTTTGTGACACCCTGTATATCGCTTCAATCAAAACGTTACCCGATACACCCCCCCCCCCCCCCCCCTTCACCCCCCGTTCCCTGCCGATCAGCTCCCACCGAATATTTTTTAACTGCGTGTCTTTAAAACCAGGGTCACGCATGTCGAATAGGAAGCGATGAGGTCGTACGCAATCAATTAGTCGTTCAAAGTCCATGACTCAGGATCATCTGCCCGACCGTTTGCTTGGAGAGCGGCTCTTTTACTTCCTCTTCTTTCAGCACCACCGGAAAAAAAAAAAAAAAAAAAACTTTATCGCCGTGCACGCGCTATTCCGCAGCAGCAAGCACGGCACAAGGACCATGAGAGCGCTAACAGAGTGCTTCTGAAGCGCTAACAGAACGCTGCTGAAGCGCTGACCAAACGCTACGTCACGCGCTGGGAAGCGCCACATGAGCGCTCCTTCGAGCGCACACGTAGCGCTAACTTAGCGCTCCGCTGTGTCTGTGAACCGGCCTTAATACTTGGGCCCTTTAAAGGGTAGCTACGGTACACTTTCTCGATTTTAGGGTTACGACGGTATTTAGCGAGGGAAGTGTCCCTGAATTACGAGGTGTCAATTTTTATCCGATTTCTCGTGTTGTTTTGCAGTTATCCTAGTTTTGTTTTTGGGGTCCACGGCGAAACCGCAGCTACCCTCTCGAGCATGACGGCAACTCTTCTGATCAGCTGCATGGCCATCGTTTGACGCAAAGTTCGCACTGCGGTACTGCAAAAACAACGTTATTAGATTAGCCCAGTTACGGAACTGCTCATACACGCTGCTTGCACGACTAGGCCCCGGTGCCCCATCTCTCACCAAGGCTCGGCTCCCGTCGTTCGACGCGCCGGACGGCTGCTATGGTAACTGCAGTGTGTTCTATGGAATGCGTACGTTTCGCAACACAGTTTAGATGGCGTTCCACAGTACTCTATAAAACACACAGTTTTGAAACGAAAATCAACATGGCGCTTCAAGGGATTGGAGGCGGACTGAAGTGCGTGAGGTGGGAACCCACAGCCCCGGGATTTCTTCAACTGGGCAATCTAGCAACGTTGGACACGACTGGTCTAGTCGCAAGAGTGCTTCCGATTAGCCAGGTAACATGCTACGGCTGTTTTACCCCTTCGCTTTGCAGATATCATGCATTTCGAGCAACTATTAATACACATTCATAAAGTTGCCGTCCGAAAAGCGAGTTTCCCAGGATCAACGCAGACACAGAAGGAGCCCCCACTGATCTTCTGAAGAGAACTACAATCTTGGTGATGTGCAATGCACGTTGCAGAAGCGTAGTGAAAGCCACGGTGGAAGAAACGCATTTAGGTGATGACTCTGGCCGCTCTTCCCGCGGGGAGCGAGCGACCGGGGTGGGGGGGGGGGGGGGGGGGGGGGGGGGGGGGGCTAAGCTCGACTTCGGCGAGAATTTCTCCGATGCGACGTAACGGGGGAGGGGAGAAGCTTCTTTTGACTCCACGGTATATCATATTCGCTCCACGGAGTTCAGCCCTAGTAGTTGAGGGGAAGTTCAAAACCAAAGACAAAGGTGGTCAAAGTTGGTAGGGAGAACTTGAAAAGAAATCTCCTGTTAGCTTCAGAGTGAAAAAAGACGGTTTACGAATAGACTTCTTCAAGACCTGAAAAAGCTTAGTTTTAGCGAGACATCGTAGCCACTTTGGGCATACCAAGAGGATTGTCAAAATTGAAAAAAAAAAAAAAAATCTTCAAACTCCCATTCATTTTTATTTCTGTTCAGGCAATAAATAATATTCCCCTCGTAAATAAGATCGACCTCCTTTAATATGCTCTCGGAAATCACATTCGGTGGCCATTCAGAACCAAAAACGCGCTTTTCGGTGCGTCGACGTTACGCGTACACGCTACGCTGTTGATCAACTAGCATGTAGTCATGTGATAACCTTGGGCGCTGCACATCTGCAGAGGAATCAATAACGGAAAGGCAGGTGTCCAATGCATTCCATTTGCAATTGAAGTGCAGCAAAAGCGCTATCACCACCAACGAGCTTGAGTATTACCTTAGAGCGGTAAACCGCAACCCACAACCTGCAGCGGAAATGGCACCCCCCCGGTTGCCGCCATCTTGCCTGTTTGCCACATTAGTGATCACGTGACGTTAAGATGGTTGCGCCCAGAGGTGGGCTAGATCAGATTGGTCAGATCACGGTCAGCAGACGGGACATCTGGGGTTGTGTTCCAATCTTACTCAAATAGATCCGAGTTATTCCGGCGGATCAAGTCACGTGACAAGACAGATACAGCAATGCTGGACGCGGGTAGGTTTTCAAACGCAACGGGTGCAAGACCTGAGATGGAGTAAATTTTGGAGCACGGCGGCACGGCCGCCTGGACGGGGACCGAGCCGAGCGAGCAAGTGCGAGCTGGCCGAGCGCGGCTGGCGCGGCGACGGCGGTGCGAGTCGGATTTCACCGCGATGATCGTGCTGTGGGAGAATGGTAAATCTCCATGTGCGCCGTGTTTGGCTAGGCAGACGATGAACAAATAGGACCGGGTATGGCCGCATCGCACAAGATCTGACGAGGTATGGGCACCGCTCCAAAAGAATCGATCGTATGTGTCAAACATCGCGTGGATATCTCGCATGAAAGTTTTGCATTCTCACTGCACTAGACCGGCGGAATGCTCATGGCTCTTAAAGAAAGGTACGCAGGGCATATGGAGTATCTGCAAGTGGAAGCCGAGAAGGAATGCGCGTCGGTGCCACACCTGGTCAGATCTTGTGCGGTATATGTGCATACCCGGTCCTATTTGTTCATCGTCTTCCTAGCCAAACATGGCACACACGAAAATTTACCTTTCCCCCACAGCACGATCATCGCGGTTGAATGCTCGCATCGCCGTCGCCGCGCAAGCCCCGCTAGGACAGCTTGCACCTGCTTGCTCGGTTAGGTGACTTCGGTCGCTTCGGCCCCCATCTAGGCGGCCGTGTTCCAAAATTTACTCTATCTCACTCTTGGGTAAAGGTCTTGCACCCGTTGCGTTCGAAAACCTACCCGCGTCCAGCATTTCTGTATCTGTCTCGTCACGTGACTTGATCCGCCGGAATAACTCCAATCCATTCGAGTAGATTGGCACGCAGCCCCAGAGTGCCCATCTGTTGACCGTGATCTTGGTAATCTGATCTGGCCCACCTCTGGGCGCAGCCATATTAACGTCACGTGATCACTAATGCGGCAAACGTGCAAGATTGCGGCAACCGGGGGGTGCCATTTTTGGCCGCTGGTTTACCACTCTAAGTTCCCTCAAGCTCGTTGATCACCACGAAGTGACGTCAAAGATATCAGATAGTCCGCCTCATCTGGAAATCTCGGACCGTAGCACCGTAGCATGCAAGATCGGAAAGGCTTCGAGTGATTTCAAAAAAAGTTGGGACTTGGCGCATGCGTCACGGCGCTAAAGCTTTAGTCCACCGGAGGTAAGGGAGTCTCGGGCAGTCTGGTACGCGTTAATGAAAAAAGTAACCGATTACAATTACAATTACTTTATTGAAAAATGTAACTAATTACAATGTTGAATTAGTGCATCACAAAAGTAATTGAATAATTACCAGAAAGTAATTGATTATTTCTTACCTTTTTGTTTCAAACGTTTTATTACGTAATCAAAAAGGCATACATATTTTCAAAGTGCTTACATTTTGTTTCTTTTGCCATTCACACCTTGTTAAGCTTCAACAGCAGTTGCCGTTCGAAGAACACAGACGTCAATGTCGCGGCAACCCCGGATTGTAAGAACCCGTACTCGGGAAACGAGACACTCTCGACAGCTCGACAGTCAAAACGTCCCTGGGTGTGTTGCCATTCTAATCTTCTGGCATCTTGGTATCTTTTTTTTTTTTTTAGCTGTTTAGGGGTAAAAAAAAAAGCGTCCAACGTTGGTGCACCATAAAAAGGAGCAAAACACGGGCAGACAAAGGGATTTTTTCCTGTAAAAGAACTCAACTTCATAATTTTACCTCTATCGGAAACATGTAATCGATTACAAAAAAAATAGTAATTGAATTACAGTGAACGTTACCACATAAAAAAAGTAACTGAAGCGTTAAAAAGTCACAATAAAATGTAACTGATTACGTGTAATCAGTTACTTGTAACTCTTTACGTACAAGTCTGGTCTCAGGAGACAGTGCACGTAGGTGAAGCCTTCTCATTTTCTGCACGCGCAGACCCGCTGCCAGGTTCTCGCACGTGCAGATAGACTAAAGTTTCCTCGATGCTTCACGGCAGCGGTGGCATATCCTAAACGGTTCGGAAATCGGCCTATCAAAAGCAAGAAGCTCGATTTCCGATAATAGTTTAATATATATGTATATAATTGTGACACTGAATGTGCGGGAGCACATGGACTCGTTTATAGTTCTGACGGCGCGTTGCCTCGGAAATAAGCTATTTTGGAGCGCGTCTACTGAGTGTCCGGGTTTTTCGCCTGCGCATTGTTACGAGTTGCGGTTAAAACACGTGCTAAATCTACGAACACAGCAGTAGCAGTGGAGCGTTGCGGTTGCCGGTACTTGGTGCATAGGAGCACGCTTCGCCTCATGGTCACGCAGCTTTGTTAAGCGTGAAACTGCATTTGCGTACCTAGAAGTAGGAAAGCGACCAAGTTCGCTTCGCTAGCCAATGGATATGCAAGTATGACGTCCTGACTGATGTGCCACGCGTGAAGCAAGTGAAGCGTACTTGCGATGGTAAGGTTTCCAACAGGGTGTCGAACCAGTCATTATTTCGGTTCGGTTCGGGTTCGGGCTCAGTAGCATTGTATTTTGATCCGGTTCGGTTCCGGTTTAGGGTAGCGCACATAATATCACTCCGGTTACCGGTTTTAATAAGCGCGAACTGGTTCGAACCGGTTCCTAACTCGACCTTTGAATATTGACCGAGCACTTTCTGCAGCCTTTTCTGACCACGAGATACTTGCAATAGACCCAATCCCAAACTACTCCCTCCTCAGGCAGATCTGAAAACCCGGCAAAGTGACGTGCGCAAAAGACACTATTAATCTGGCAATGCTATTATTTGTATAATACTGTTCTTAAGTGAACTATATATAAACAATCGGCTTTTCATTTTTATGGTGTCTTTTGCAAACGCAGCTGTGCAGTATTTCAAACTCTGCCAGAAGAGGGCGTAATTTCGGTATGGTACTATACTCTGTTTCATACTTAGTGTGCAACGCTGTGAAAGCTACTGGCACGAGCATGGGGCTTAATCTCGTTGATCATTTGCACGCGTTCTCGCGCAAACAAAACCATAGACGAAGCCAGGCGCTCGCGCCAATAGCTTTGACAGCGTTGCACGTTAAGTATTAAACGGAGTATACAGTCCTTTCTAAAAAAAAGCTTGTGGCCGGTGCCATCTTTAGTGTTCCTGCGTATACCGCGTGCTTTGCTCGCCTTCCGAAACGAGGAACGCGCACGTGCTGGGCTGTGAAGATCGCGCACTGGCCGAGCGACTCACCGGCCAGCTCGGCCACTCTCAACTAGAGCCCCAAAACGTTCACTTAGGTTAGCCAAAAGCTCACATACTGACAAACGCATGGGCGTACCAACCGGGGGGGGCAAGGGGGGCGCTTACCCCTCCAGTTCTCAGGGTGGGGGGGCAAGGCATGTGTTTTGCACCCCCCCCCCCCCCCTGAAACAGCCGCCACTGGGCAGGGCAAACACTGGTCGGCGGCGCCAAAGGGATACCAAGGTCACCGCCCCATGGCCCGGGGGGGGGGGGGGGGGGGGAGGGGGGCGGCTGGCTGGCGGCTGGCTTTGGTTTGCCCCCCCACTCAAACGAAATTTGGTACGCCACTGGACAAACGTGCTGTCGACCCTGCCTTACGGCGAAGCCATCCACCGTGTTCTACATAAATAGTTCTACTCACTAGCTTCCCAACGAACAGAAACATGTGCGGAGGGTGTTAGTCTCCAAAAATAGGAAAACATTAAAACGCACTAAATATGGCAACGACCCTGAGCTGCACCGCCTCAAATGGGCGGGGAACCCCAGACCCTCTCCAGAGGGTGTCGGTGGCTTCTTCGCACGCCTAACAGACAACTCGCGATAGTCAACAGGTTGGCTTGCGAAAATAGAAAATAAAACTATAGAAAATCGTTCAAATTCATGACAGCCGTCCGCGAGGTGCTTGTCACAAAACGGTTTGAAATACACAGCAAGTTGGGCAGCAATCGCCGGGAGTCTGCTGCTTTCGAATGGCCGAAGCAATTTGGCGCGAAGATTACGAGGCCGCCCGTGCGGAGACGACATGAACCATGTTAAAAGAGCATTTGCGTCGTATATAAACGAATTTTAGAACAAATTCAGGCCAAGCGTCTTTGTTTTGGCACGGGTTAAAACATTTCTCTCGTTTAGGGAAATGTCACTACATCTCGACAGCGCTTCGGGATGCGGCGAAGAAACGCTGCACTAAAGATCTCGTGGCGATGGTTTGTCTTGTCACTTCGACTTTTTATCGAAAACAACGCTCTATGCAAATGACCCGGTGTGAGGAACTCAGAACCAGTTGAGTTCGTGATAATATTATATAACAGTACTCACATTTGGAACTGTCAACCACCGAACAAAGTTTCGGTAATGCCACCACAGCGAACGACGTTTCTCGAATGCTCAGTTGAAGACGATGAAAGAGGACTTCAGACAAAATTGAGAAAATAGTTGAACAGGCGGCATGCTGGCCTTGGTATAAAAAGCGAGGCCAGCATGCCGCCTGACAAACCTACAAAAAAAATATACAAAGAAACATTTTCTTCCTCCCCTCGGCCTCTTTGGCGCGGCGCGTCGGCAAATCTTCGCCGAGTAACGTTGCCTCCAACAACCCACGTTTTTTTTTTTTTTTTTTAAGGTAACTGTAGTGTTTGTATTTCGATAAACAAATAGCCGTATCATCGCCACGTGCCTATGCTAGAGCGCCGCCCCTATTGATAGCTGGATCTTCGCCACGCGTCTATACTAGGGCACCGCCCCCCCTTCATCCGCCTGCTATCTGTATATAAGCGCTGCGGGCATGGTTGTACGGGTGTGCTTGACCAGCGAG
This sequence comes from Ixodes persulcatus, assembly GCA_013358835.2. Classification (NCBI taxonomy): domain Eukaryota; kingdom Metazoa; phylum Arthropoda; class Arachnida; order Ixodida; family Ixodidae; genus Ixodes; species Ixodes persulcatus. The sequence goes on from JABSTQ010008835.1 coordinate 9,667, forward strand.
AGGCCCGGTATGACGGCCGGCTGACAATAAACCCAAGTTGTTGTTTCTACTCGGCTGGCGTACCCCTTCTAAGACACAACAACTTCTTGGCGACGAGGATGGGATCCACGCAGCCTGATGAGCAATTCCACGGGGACCGTTAAGACGGAGACTCAACCAAGCGTGCAAGAGGGGCCCTGGAGTATCGACACGGAAGCATCCAGGATGGCCACGATTGGGCAAGTGGAACCTTTCGATGAATCTCAGTCAGATTGGGAGACATACGAAGAAAGGATTAACGCGTTCCTGCGAGTTAATAAGATTCCAGACGCCAACAAAGTAGACGCCTTTTTGAGTATCGTGGGTCCGAAAACGTACAAGTTGTTGAAGAGTTTGACCGCCCCAAGCACGCCGGCTAGTCAGCCTTTGGTAGAGCTACAGAAAGCATTACGGGAGCATCTTTCGCCCAGGCCGTCAGTTATCGCGGAAAGAGCCAAGTTTCACCGGAAAGCGCAACAAGACAGCGAGAGCATCGCGGAGTTCGTGGCGGGCCTCAAGCAATCGGCAGAAACATGCAACTTTGGGGCGAACCTAGAAGAAACGCTGAGAGACAGATTTGTATGTGGGTTGGCACGGACTGAAATCCAGAAGAGGCAATTTTTGTTGAGGATGCGTCGCTGACGTTCAGAAAGGCGGTAGAGATTGCATTATCCGTAGAGGCGGCATCCAAGAATGTGACAGAGTGCCGGCCTAGTAGGGCAGCCCAGGAGGATTTTCACAAGTTGTCGGAAGAGGGAGGCCGGGCGCGAGAAGGTTCGGTGTGCACGCGATGCGGCGTGCGTCATCACAACCGTGCTTGTCGATTCCGAACAGCGACGTGTTTTAGATGCCACCGCGTGGGGCATATTCAGAAAGTGTGCAACTTTCAACCGACGTCTAGTTCCCACCCTCCGAGAGCGTCCCGACAAGAGACCCAGCAAAAATATTCCCGGAGACAAAACTTTGGTGTGTTCGAAACCGAGGAGGACGTCGAGCCACTGCTTCAGACAACGCTAGAGAAACCGCGTTTTGGACCAATTTACTTTACGATGTGTGTTCAGGGAGTGCCGCTTAAAATGGAACTGGACACTGGAGCAGCGGTATCGGTGATGCCGCACCGGCTGTTTCGGTCGTGTTTTCTGCAGATGAAGTTACGACCGGTTTCGGTGTTACTTCGTACGTACACAGGGGAGTGCGTGCGCCCAAAGGGGGTCGCGACAGTAACCGTGGAGTATCAGCACCAGTCTTGCCAGCTGCCTCTGCACGTGCTCTACCAGGATGGCCCGACTCTCATAGGAAGAGACTGGCTATATCAGCTCCGGCTCAACTGGACGAGCCTCAACCACGTGGATGCAGAAGACCACCCGGCCTTGGGACAAGTCTTGAACCGACATCGCCAGTTGTTCAACGATGAACTCGGCGAGATTCGAGGTGAGCAAGCTCACCTATCTCTCAATCCTGAACTACACCCAAAGTTTTGTAAAGCTAGAAGTATTCCGTTCGCGCTGAAAGACGCAGTGGAGAAAGAATTGGAAAAGCTGGTTGATCTGGGCGTGATTCAGCCAATTTCGAGCAGTCGTTCTGCCTCACCAATTGTACCGGTGGTAAAGAGGGATGGCAGCGTACGCATCTGCGGGGATTATAAAGCATCGTTGAACCCCTGCTTAATCATTGACAACTATCCCTTACCCAAGATTGAAGAGATCTTTGCCACTCTCTCGGGAGGACAAGTGTTCTCCAAGATCGACTTGAGTAGAGCATACCAGCAAGTGGTAATGGACAAGGATTCCCGCGAGCACCTAACCCTCAATGCGCACAAAGGACTGTTCGCAGTAAATCGTCTAGCATTAGGGGTTGCGTCGGCACCTGCGCTTTTTCAAAAGGTGATGGACAACATGTTAAAGGGACTGAAAGGGGTAATATGCTACCTAGATGATATTCTGGTCATGAGGCAGAACGAAAGGGAACACCTTGAGAATCTAGATTCGCTACTCAGCCGGCTGCAGGAAAGGGGAGTGAGAATTAAGACAGAAAAGTGTGAATTTTTGAAACCGGAATTGCAGTTTCTGGGTCACGTGATCAGTAAGCGTGGAATATCAGCAACGCCAGAGAAGGTGAAGGCCGTGCTAGAAGCCCCCGTCCCAATCAATAAAAAGCAATTGAGAGCATTTACGGGCATGGTAACATACTACGGAAAATTTCTGCCGGAGTTATCAACAGTGCTATTCCCACTGAATCAGCTGCTCTGCAAGAATGCGCCGTGGGATTGGAGTGAACAGTGCGATCTGGCGTTTAAGAAAGTGAAAGAGTTGCTTGTAAAAGCGCCGGTGTTAGCACATTATGATCCGGAAGCCCAGCTTGAGGTAGTGTGTGATGCTTCATCGTATGGGTTGGGTGCCGTCTTAGCAAAAGTGGAAAAAGATGGGTCCAGACGGCCGATTGTCTTTGCATCGCGCACGCTATCACCAAGTGAACGGAACTACAGCCAGTTGGAGCGAGAAGCGCTAGCCTTAATTTTCGGTATCAAGAAGTTCCATTACTACATTTATGGCAGACAGTTCGGCTTGGTAACTGATCACAAGCCTTTACAGACGATTCTCGGTCCAAAGACAGGGATACCGAGCATTGCCACAGCTCGTTTGCAGCGGTGGGCAATTACGCTGTCGGCGTACCGTTACAATCTGGTTTACCGTTCAGGTGACAGCAATGTAGAAGCAGACTGCTTGTCTCGTTTGCCACTTCCAGAGAGTGGCAAAAAGGAAGACGAAGACGAAGTAACCTCCTGTTACGCACTCCGGTGGGAAACTTTTCCAATAACAAGCTCGGACATCGCGAGAGAAACGTCACGATACCCGACCCTACGACAGGTACTTCACTCGGTTACGGAACAATGGCCTGAGCACGTTACGGAAGAATGCATGAAGCCTTTTGTTTCAAAAAGACTGGAGCTGTCGGTGGACCGAGGATGTTTATTTTGGGGAATGCGTATTGTGGTTCCCCCAACTTTACAGAAGACAGTCCTGGACGAGCTGCACGACGGCCATCCCGGCGTGGTGCGGATGAAGGAGGTGGCCCGAAGCTACGTCTGGTGGCCAGGAATTGACGCCGACATGGAGTACACCGTACGAACGTGTGCGGCCTGCCAGCAGCAACGGGCGTTGCCTACCCAAGCTCCCCTTTATCCGTGGGCTTGGCCTACAAGGCCATGGGCCCGGCTCCACCTAGCCTTTGCTGGCCCGTTTCTTCAGCGAAATTTTTTGGTGGCGGTACTATAGACGCCCATTCAAAATGGCCAGAGGTGTTCCTGATGCCCTCGACCCCGGCAGAAGCTACCATCGGTAAGCTGCGTGACCTCTTCAGCCGTTTTGGATTGCCAGAGGTAATTGTGTCGGATAACGGGCCGCAGTTTTGCAGTGAAGAATTTGTCATTCCTCAGAATGAACTGAATAAAACATGTGCGGTCCGCTCCATATCACCCGTCAAGTAACGGTTTGGCTGAGAGATTCGTCCGAACAGTGAAAGAAGCCCTCCGAAAGGACGTCAAAGGTCGGTCCCTCGAAGAGAGACTGGCCAGTTTTCTTCTGGCGTACCGTAATACGCCACATGCAACCACCCAGCACTCTCCAGCTTCACTTTTGATATGGAGACCCCTTAGAACCCGACTCGATTTACTGAAGCCTAGTGCCCGTTCGGTGGTAGAACACGAGCAGTTCCAACAGACGCAAAGTCGAAGAGAACTTCAGAGATTCTTCGCCGTGGGTGACCGAGTGTTTGTGAAAAACTCTAGGGAAGGTCCAAGATGGTTGGAGGCAACGGTGACATCCCGTTCGGGACCAGTGTCTTATGTGTTACAGGCAGACATGTACACGTTACCCAAAAAAAGTAACTTAATACCGTTACTCGTTACTCGCTCAAAAAGTAACTAAATACGTTACTCGTTACCGATTCTCAAAAGGAACGCGTGAGTTACCTCAAAAGTAACGAGTTACTTTCCACGTTACTTTGACGACCAAATACACAACTGTTTTTGTTTCATGGTTTATTGTTTTCTTTTTAGTAGTCATTGCTCTTCAGCAGCAGCTGCCTGTAGAAGTTTTCATCAGTTATGTTTCCCCGCTTTCTTGAAAATACATCTCCGGCGACGCTGAAGAGTCCTTCTACCGACGCGCTCGAAGGAACGGCAGTGTTGTGCTTCAGGAAGAGCTGGTGAATCTTCGAGAACTGCGCCTTCATTGAGGACAGCGGGTAAAGGGTTATGTGCCTCCCCGTGTTTGCAACCTCCGGGTTTACATTCGGTCCGTACCCGTTTCTAGAAGGTTCAACCAACGAATCTGATTGTGCTCGCTGGGTGAAGGACATTCCCAGCTGTAGAGTTCAGTACAGCAACGTTTATCGCTGGACACGTCAGTCGAACCGTTCGACTGACGTGTTCAGCGATATACGTTGCTGTACTGTCATACTGGTTAGTCGTTTTTCGGGTTGCCTATCTGCCTTTGTCACAATAGACGCTTACTCAGGTTAGAATAAAAACAAGGCCGTTTAAGCGGTGTTGTACACGTTACTCCTCAAAAGTAACGAGATACCGTTACTCGTTACTTGGCCTTCAAAGTAACTAAATACCGTTACTCGTTCCTTTTCTAAAAAAGTAACTAAATACGTTACTCGTTACCGAAAATAGTAACTAGGTACAAGTAACTCGTTACTTGTAACGCGTTACGTACATGTACGGTTACAGGTGACTACGCCACGTGGAGTCATGGAATGGAAGAGGCATCAGGACCACATACGGGCACGGGAGGCGCACCAAGAGGCAACGTCTGCCAACCACGGTTACGGCGCCCATGGTGAGGATCCCTGGCAACCGTCTGGATCACCGACCGGTACTGATGAACCGTGTGCGGGGCAACCCCAGGATCAAGCAGCGGCAGTAGCTAGTGAAGACGCCAGGTCGTCTCCCACCAGGGCCGAACTATCGACGGAACCGCCCGGCTCTGAGGACCCCGATCACGACGCAGGGCCTTCGCCAGTTGCCAGAGGCAGCGAAACCTCAATGCGAACTCGGTACTCAACAAGAGAAAGACGTCCCCCGAATCGGTACTCACCAGCGCAGTGATGGTGTCTACGAACCTTGCGACCGAGTGTTTTGAACGGTTAACTTGTTCCAATTATCTTTGCATGAAAGCATACTGTTTCTTGTTGTACCTATTAACTTTGGGGTAATGAGAGCGTCGTATAGGGAAGGGGGAATGTAGTGTTTGTATTTCGATAAACAAATAGCCGTATCATCGCCACGTGCCTATGCTAGAGCGCCGCCCCTATTGATAGCTGGATCTTCGCCACGCGTCTCTACTAGGGCACCGCCCCCCCCCCCCCCCCCCCTTCATCCGCCTGCTATCTGTATATAAGCGCTGCGGGCTGGTTGTACGGGTGTGTTTGACCAGCGAGAGGCCCGGTATGACGGCCGGCTGACAATAAACCCAAGTTGTTGTTTCTACTCGGCCGGCGTCCCCCTTCTAAGACACAACAGTAACATTTTGAACACGTTGAAGAAAATATTGTTTTTCATTGAAATGGACCACATGCGACCCTACAAATTATACTGCCGATGCAGCGCGTTACTTGTCCCCTCCTCCCTTCAGCGTGTTGCTGCACTCAAGCGGAAGGTCACGTTGTGCGCTGTCGGTTCTCGATTGGCAGAGGTCGAACATTCGCGGACGCGTAGGCCTCCGTGCCTAGAGTGGCGCTATCCGCTCAGTGTTGCCAACTTATTTTTCAAAAATACCCCACGCGAGCATCCAGAAAACCCTACATTACCCTACGAATGTTTCTTATTACCCTACGTTTTACCCTACGAGGCAAATCTTTGTTCAAATAATACTGTTGCATGGAATATGATGATACGGGGTAATATAAATACAGTACAAAGCGACAGGGTACGCATGCACGCGCATACCTGCGTCATGCTAGAACACCATGCTTGCATATGCGTTGTGTAGCATCAGTACAACAGTGATGTAGCGAGCGCACAGACATCCCCAACTAACATGTTTAGCCGATTTGTCGTCATATTAGAAACTGGGCTACATGGGACCAGCACTCGCGGCGACAGACAAGGCTAATCCTAGCTAATCCGAGTGGTATATTAGTTTCTTTGGGTGTACCGCCTAGGGATTCGTCAACAGGTACTATTTCGACAAACTAGGCTCTTACACCAGGGGAGGATAGGAAACCGGCGGCTCTTCCGTATTCCGTATTCGATTTCAAAGCTCCGCGGGAGCTTTGAAATCGGTCTCCGTACTCGTCGATCATCGGTAGTCGACGCTCCATGGGCGTGGTAAGGAAATAGTTAATTGCAACGCGCCATAACAAAAGAGCGCCCAGGACGAGGTAAGTTCCAGCTATGGTTATTTGCAGCATGCGGACCTTACGTCAGTGCGTAGAAAAGCCCAGTTGAACAGGTGGCTGCCAGTTCTCGTGGGCTCGGGGTGGTTTCGCCCACGGTGCCACGCGTTTCGCAGGTGTAACAAAGACCGCCGGATGGACCAGAGTCATCAGAGAAAAACTGGCGGGAACATGTCCACTGGAAAGATACCTCTTCTGGCTCCAAACGCCTTCTGCGCAACTCCCACTCCTCCCACCTCTCCCACTTGCTTCAGCCCTCCAATACCCTCCAACTTGGTGTGTGGCGCTCTCTGTCTGGCAACTTGGACTCTTTCGTTTTGCATGATGTCGTGGAGTGGCAGCACACGATTTGCAAAGCTATGCAAAGCTGGCACTACAGCTTTTTGTTTAGTGTGTTTTTGCTGGTTATATTATGCTCGCCGTTGAAGAAGCAACGTCTTAAAATACCCTACTTTTGGCGGGGAAATGGCCGGACGGCCCTACAACCCTACAATGTACCACACATTCCTAAAATACCCTACAAGTAGGGTAATTACCCTACGGTTGGCAACACTGTATCCGCTCCGACACTTGGCCATTTCGTAGCCAAGCGGCCAAGCGGTGCTTTGAAATTGCCGCCGCTGCTACTGCGCCGCCAGGGTCAACCCAAAAAACAAAGCAAAGTTGAAGTTCTCCAAGTGCCTAAGAAGAGGCGGGAACTGAGCGAGCTAGCTGACCACGCGGTCTCTTTGTGCCTCTTCTTTTGATGATTATGCATTTTTATTACGTATGCAATAAAAACGAAATATAAAAATATCTGACAGTATGTAGGATTAGTCTTGGCAATATAAAAAAAAAATACGCCCGCAACTTTTCCCATTAAGATCACTTATTGACACAATTGGCCCCGAACCGCTTTCGTTGAACCGATAACCGCCACACCATATTATGGTTTCGTTCCGGTTCGGGTTCAATATGAAGCGTTCGATTTCGGTTTCGGTTTTGTACCGGTTCGGTCAAAAATAACAGTTTTGATCCGGTTTTCTGTTCAGGTTCGGGTTCGGTTTGACACCCTGGTTTCTAATATAGGGATCGCACGCGCTTTTTCAAATCAGTAGGAACATTGCAAAGACTTCAAAACTCAACTTTCCGTACAGTATGCAAATGTGCCTGCTAATTAAACCCCCTAAATAAATCCATATCAGCTAAATGCGCTCACATGCCTTTCTTTACTCTCAATCTTAAGCAAAGTGTTTGCGTGGCTACGTAATGCGCCGCTTATGGTACTTCTTTTACCCAGTAATTGGCTTGCCCAGATACATCTTGTGTTCCTTCTATGTTTATACAGCCGGAAGTTAGTCAGGCCCAATGGGCGTTTGGTGTCTCGGCTGTAGAGAAGAAATTTAGCCAGTGCAGTACAACCGCTAGCCTGGGGTCTCTAACGTGCACCACGCAGTACTGATACACGACCGCACACCGGTACGATGCTCGTCCAGATCGGAACGGGCAGGGGTGGGTATTGAACCCAGCTAGGGATCCTGGGTTCAATTCCTGCCCGTTTCGATCTGGATGAGCGTCGTACCGGCGTGCGGTCGTGTATCACTACTGCGTGGTGCACGTTAAAAACCCCAGGCTAGCGGTTGTACTGCACTGGCTAAATTTCTCATCTACAGCTGAGACACTAGACTCCAAACGGGGCTTACTTTAACTTCCGGCTGTATAAACATAAGCACAACACAATTACAGTCTGCTATAAATATTAATAGTTTTTCCGCTAGGTCTGAGCACTTCTTATGCAGTCCCGCGTAAGCGGGCATATAATATTTTGAGAGCTTCGTGATGTGATAAATTACGGTAATTATTCTGAACCGAACGAGAAATATAGAACAAAGGATACAGCTATTTATTTGTTACAGCGCCAAAATGGTCTACTTTGCAGCCAGAGCATAAATCCTGAAAACAGTTTGACGCGAGGTTTCACTCAAGTTGCCATTCTTAGGGACTTATTCCGTTTCAGTTTCTAGATTAAACAGAGGTACAATGTCTTTCTATTACAGCCGTTGTGGTTCGCGAAAACCTCATCAAGTGTTCGCGGGGAGGAGGTAACTCGTGAAGTTGTTGTTTCAACGTTTACCCTCAAGTTCTCAGTTAGCTTTGCATTCATATAAATACATTATTACATATCATATTTTGCCACAACTTGGAGAACGACAAAGCCAGCACGTACATTACATTTATTATCAGCCAAAATTAGCTCATAGAAACACCTTGCAACTAATTGTCATTAGCCTAACATGAAAACAAAACAATTGCGATACGTGTTTAGATTATGTCATCTGTACAAATCCTTTAAACATTTAGTGCAAGTTGCTAAGTGGCGCACAACTCAGGGGCCTCTCTGGTGAATGACCAGCATATGATTATTGGCGTTTCGCGCTTCAGTAGAAAAAAAATCAAGAAAAAAACGTAATTATCGTAATATTTTGAAACTATGGGTAAATTGACGGGTTGATTACGTGATGAAGGCTCACTATATTGGTGTCTTCGAGATGACTGTTGGAACCAGACTTCCGCACAACCGCCGATACACGAGAGGCGAGGGCCTCTTCAACATAAATCCTTCGTTTTTTTTTTTTTTTTTTGCTCATGACACTTACAGATCTGTTCGCATTGTCCATAAATATTAAAGTAAGAGTGAGTTAAAAATTGAATCTTTCGATACACCCTGCAGAAACATCACCCAGATAAAGAAAATAGTGCTGAGCTATAAGCAGTTCTTATGGCGTATTTAATTGCTCGATTTGTTACAGTAGGTGCGAGTGTTCACGGCAGTTTAGGACGCAAAAGGCGGCCCAGCGAGTTTCAGTGATCGTTTAACATGATGCTCACTTTTTCCTGCTGCCCCGCAAACTTTAGCGCTACATTGCCCCGATTTATTTTGTTGCGTAGTAGGTGAGAGACTATGACAGCAAACGCAATCAGTCTAGAAGAGGAGGCGGATCTGCCAACAGCATACTGGGTGTTTCGGAGAATACTCCAAACATTTCTACCAATAGGGTGTTTGAGGAAGAAGCGGAAACAAACTGCAAGCTGCGGCGGATGTCGGGGGTTTTAAAAAACATACTAATTAGCTAAATAATGAGCTATAGTTTACTAATTATCTGTTTTATATTATTTTATCAATGAGAAACTCGATGAGCGTCATCGAAAACAACCCCTAGATCAGTCAATGTTAGGCATACGTAATCCACGCCAGAAGTGTGAGAGTGCACTAAAGTTTCCACTCGCGTCACTCATTCAGCAGAGAAAAAGCTGACGATCCGAAAACGTGGATGATATTCTCATCGGCGTTTTTTGCATTGTCGACTCATGCCTGCTGCTGCATGAGTGGTAACTTTAGCGACGCCTCACACGTCCATTACATTTTGCCTAGAATTTACCGGTATGGGGGCGTTCGATGACGCGCGTTTCTGATTGAAACCACATGATTATTTCCGTTAAACAAAGAGTAAGTAAATTCTACCTAATTATTTAGCCAAAATAGCATGTTTTTCGTAATCCCCGACGTCTGCCGCGGCTGGCAGTTTTTTTTCCACAAAAGAGTTTTCTTTTTTTTCTTTTCTAACCACCCTAATGGCAGCAATTTTTTTTAAGTCTTCGCTGAAACACGGGTATAAAATATTCGCGGAAACGGAATTTTGACAAAACAAAAAGTACGAGAAATTGATCGTACGATGATGCTGTATTATAGCATAACGATCCCGATCGGACGAGTATTTGCCCTAAACAAAATTCTCCAATCGTGCATTTTTCGAAATCCTCGAAATATCGAGCCAGTGAAAATAAACTCGCTATTTATTATACGCCGGAACGCAAAGATGCTCTGGAATTTTAGCGCTTGACGGTAGTAGCGATGTGGGCCTGAACGTTCTTGGGATAATGGGTCTACGATTTGCAGTTTTTCACAAGACGGGAAGAGCCGCCTGTAACAAGAACATTACATACACACACACACACACACACACACGCACGCACGCACGCACGCACGCACGCAACACACAACACACACACACACACACACACACACACACACACACACACACACACACACACACACACACACACACACACACACACACACACACACACCACACACACCACACACACACACACACACACACACACACACACACCACACACACACACACACACACACACACACACACACACACACACACACAGACACCTCGAACACCGTTTAGTATATTGTTTTATGTAGATTTTAATATGAGATTAGATTTAAAAAAAACTAAACGGCAACAGTATGGATGTAGTTAATTTGAAATTAAACGTGTAACGTTTTTGCCCTCGGCTTTCTTAGCACAAGCGACGTAAACGCAAATTAAGATTTCGCTGTAGCTCTGCCTACAACTGCTTGCCGAGCGCTGTAGAGGAAGGAAGAAAGAAAGAGAGCTGGCGAAAGTGACGTATCGGCGGTGTTAGGTGACGGTTACTGCTTATTAGCAAGTTCTAAGGTGCTGGTGATGACTTCAAGATACCTTTGAAAGATAACAGGCGGCAGAGAAGAAGTTCACCGCAAGCTCTGCGGTAACAGCAGCCCGCTCTTTCGAATTTATAGCGGTTTACGCTACAACCTACCCAATTGCAGTGCAATAACGAAATTCAGATGTGACGAAAAAATGGGAACATGGTAACCTAGGAAAGGAGAGGAAGGGGGGGGGGGGGGAGCACAGAAGCTCCAAATAGAGCTGAAATTTTATTAGGCCCAGTCCTCCTTAAAGGGATTGTCCGGTCAAATTTTGCATTCGAGAAAACAATTGAATATCATTATTATTGCCTCGAGAGGCATCGGACATGCAATATCTGAATTTTATATGCCCCTCTGCATGAGTTATTGAATTTACACTGCTCCAATCGCATCCTAGAGTAAACGCTGCTTTCTTTGGCAACCTTGAAGCTGTGACGTCACACAACACAAAGCGAGCATTTCCGTCTAGTTATTTCCCTGCGAGTGAACGCCGCAGCGTGCTTCGTTTTTGTTGTTGCGCTCGACTTGTTTCGTAGATGGGCGAGATTCTTGCTGCGCAGTTGGGTGCCACAACCACCGGGCAGCACATGCGAGCCAAAACGTGATGTTCCACACTTTTCCGCGAGACGTGCAGTGACGAGCAAAATAAATCGCCGCCGTGCAGACTGAGTTCCCGTCAAGATCGAGATCCCGCTTATGCAGCAATCACCTCACGGAAGAAAGTTACGAGCTGAGCTCAAAGCGGATAGAAGGCTCGTAAACTGAGGTGTGATGCTGTGCCAACAATATTCAACTACGTCCACACACTCCTCGCCCGAATCGGATCAATCGGTTTGATTATGCAGCGATTAGCACGCGTTCAGCTGCAGATTCTGTTTGACTCGCGTGTAAAAAAGAGCGCGGCTACGATTCACTAAGCTTGCCCAAGTGACGACATGCATTTGAACGATTCGCCGTTCGCCTTCGAGCGGCGGACGTCGCCTCCGAGGGAACGACCCGCAGCCTCATCACCGATCCAGTGGATCCGCCGATATGTGTACCCAGATGCCGCTTCATGTACCTAGGCATGCCGCTTCAGAGGCAAAACCTGATTCCTTTGCTTTGCAAGCGCTCCTAGTTCAATCGGTGGCCGTCGAAGTTGTGTTTGCGCGAAACGGCATACGTTTCTTAAAAGCTTATGGCTGTTTTCGAGTAATATCCTGCTAAAAGGCGTGACTTTGCGCTTGGGAACTGCATTAAAGGAACCGTATTTCAGTAGGGTACAGCCTAGGAGACTATAATTCGAAACAAAATATAAGTCATTCATCGACCACCGCTTGTTATCCTGACCATCCGACAAACCTTTGAGTTTTGTGACGTCACGCGGCAGCTACGGATGTCAGCCATTGACACTGGCGAAATTCGGGGTGCAGTTTTGTACATACGCCCATGAAAGGTTTCGTTAATAAGGGGAGGTCATTTATCAAAATAAAAATGACGTTTGTCTACATGAAGGCTCTCTCGACGTAACGAGCGCAAAAGCCTAAGTACTTCCGGTTTCGGCCGGACAATCCCTTTAAATAGCCTCACGACCAAAAAACGACAAATACATCTTAATTCAGCTGTTTTTAGAGCTTTGTGCCGTCCGTCTCAATTTTGCCCGCTCCTGGGCTACCATGTCATTATTGAACCAGCTCTCTTGCACTCTGGCTTTATTAAAAACAATATATATATATATAGCAGGTCGCTCTTAAAGGGTAACTGCAAAGAAAAAAAGTGTTTTTTTAAACAGCCTAATTGGGACAAGCATGTCAAAAAACACATCTTCCGCGAAAAAAACAAATTTTTCTGGCAATATTTACGACACAGGACGTAATTTAGTCGGGGTCACATTTAAAACTCCCGCTCTTTCGACGCGCGCGGAGTGGCTGCCATACGTCACTCCGTGACGTATAGCAGCCACTACGTGACGTATAATACCACATTTGTGGCGCGTGATTTAAAACGGACGAAATAGCCGCGAACTAAAATCAGTCTCGTGCAATAAATATTGCTGTAAAAATATTTGTTTTTGGCGGAAAAATTGTTTTGTGACATGCTTGTCCCAATTAGGCTGTTTAAAAATACACTTTTTTTTCTTTGCAGTTACCCTTTAAGTTTTTTTCTAATCAATACTTCAGCTTTCCTCTGTAAATCTCTCATGAATGTTCGAAAGCCCCTTACACATTTTATTATCATGTTTTATTACCACACAGAAATTACCTTCAATAAATACTTGAAGGTTGAAAATAGAGACAAAACACGACGCCATTATTAATGAACGTGAGATGATCTTTTTTTATACGCAGTCAAGTAATCAGAGAACTCTTAGGCTGTAAAAGTTTTCAAACCCTTGATGAATGCGACTTTAAACGCTTCTGGGGACTCCGAAAACGATAAGCAAACTTTCCGTCCTGCATTGTTGGACCCCGAAGAAGATCAAAGCCGGGGTCATACTGTTTATAGACCCTGTTTCTGTTTACAAACACGAACTACCGCTTAGGTCCCAAGCGACTTCCGGTCGCTCCGTCTTTGCAAGCCTGTCGAGCTTGCTTATTTCACCAGTGGTATACCCGTTTTCACCTCAAAATAAAAGCAAGTTTTGCGCATTATTCATACGTGGCGCGAAATAGTTTTTACGATATTTGGTTGTCGGAGGAAAAAGCGACGCTTTTGGCGTTTGAAACGTGTACGTTTGGATATGATAACAATATATAATCTAACATTCACCTATATATCTCATAATTATCCACATAAAGGGGGAAATTAGTAATGGTTCGCGTGGCGCCGGACTTTTTTTACTATATGGTTCTTGAGCTGAAAACGGGTATCCAAAGCATAAATGCTACTTTAGAATCATCTGGTGGGCTAGTTGTGTAAACATCTCTAAAAAATAGCGCAAGGACGACGGAGGGAAGAACGAGAAGACAGGAAAGAGCGCTAACTGACAACTGGCATTTTATTTACAAGAGAAAAGAAGACGAAAAGAAGTGAGGTAATTCAAAGACAAAAAAGGAAGATGGAAAACGAAGCAGGAAGATAAAAAAGGTTTCGATAGGAAACAGAAGGGTGCTTTTTGTAATTATATACAAAATATTATAAAGCAAAAATTGAAAAAATAAAGAAAATAAAAAAGTTAAAGAAAATAAAAAAAATAAAAAATATAAAGGAAGAAAAGAAAAAAAGAAAAAGGAAGGAAAAAAGAAGAGAAGAAGAAAATAAAAAGTTCACTGACAAAATAATGTGTAGGAAGGATCTTCAGGGATAAAGGCTGAGGTAAAACTGTTCTTTTTCTGATAAGGATACTGAAGGAGCACTGATGCAGGCGTCGCCCTTGGATAGTATGACGTGTGCTTCGAAAAGTTCTCTACTCCTCTGATTAGAAAACCGTTTGAGTACTTTCGTGTGCTCGAAGAGTGGGGTACACAGACAGTCTCTTACATGCACCGCAAGATGTCCCGCAGGAGATGACCTTAACGCTAAGGCATGTTCCCTTAGCCTGATATTTAGACAACGTCCGGATTGTCCCACATATACCTTTCCACACGAAAACGGTATTTCGTACACTACACCGCTGTTGCAGGTGACATATTGGTGTTGATGCTTTACAGTACATTCTGCAGTTTGTTCCTGCTGGTTGTTGATTTTTGGGCATAGCCTCCTTAGTTTATCAGGAGCTGACATTACAACCTGTACTTCAAACTTTGATGCCGCCCGCTTCAAGTTATGGGTAATGCGATATGTTTGTATGGCACAACAGCCGGTCGTCGTCCCTTGAAGTTGTTTCTTGTTGGTCTTCCACTTGATGTAATCATGGATTCAGCGACATCGAACAGAATCGAATTAGGATATCCAGATGCCGTGAGTCGTTGAATTTGAGAATTAAAACTCTCACCGGCTGTATGTTGGCATGATTTCTTGAGGGACGCACTTAAACAACTCCTTACGATCCCTTTCTTGATTAGCTTTGAATGGGTGGAGTCATATTGTAAGAGCATTTTCTTTGATCTTGGAGAGTACATCCAGCAAGCTTGATCATCAAGAAACGATAACCGCAGATCGAGAAACTGAAGAGAGGAGTTCGCCGGCAACTCATGCGTAAACTTGAGTCCCTGTGCTTGCTCTACGAAGGTGCTTCGTATGCTGTCGGTTAACTCCGTGTCATTCTCAGTGGGTCGGTCTTTGAGGAGAACAAGATAATCGTCAACATATCTAAATATGACTGACACCTGGCCGGTGTTAAGTGCGTTAGCAATGGCCCGGTCGCATTGGGCCAAAAAAGGTCACATAACACAGGTGCCACGCACGAACCTATACATATACCCTTCTTTTGTATATATGTATTGCCATTAAACGTGACAACAGTGGCGGAAAGGTAGGACCTCAAAAGTTCTAAGAAGGATTCTACCTTGATTCCACATTTGTTCTGAAAAGATATAGAACCATTGACCTTGATACACTCACTCACTGCTGCAAACGGTTTGTTGTGAGGTATACAATAAAATACATCTTCCACGTCAAGAGAGAACCCGAAGTGAACCGTCGTAGCATTCTGTTCCAGGTATTGAATTACCGCTTCAGAATTTGGCACCAGAAAAGGATCGTCCAGTTGGAGGGTAGACAAGTGACGTAGAAGGAATCGTTACATCATACCCTGCCAAGACCCTTTTTCCGTCACAACTACTCGAAAGGGACATTCAACCTTATGGGTCTTGGCTTGAAAAACATATCTAAATGGTCCCTTCTGGCAGAGGTGATGTGCTTTCGCAGTTGTTCCAGATCAAGCGGCACAATTGAAGCGCCCTAGCCTTGAGTGTCTTGGTTTTAAATGCTACACGGACAACAAAGTTGGAGATTTATTCGAGGGCCTTCGGCTGTACAGTTTAACGTCTTGGAGGAGGCAAGTTGGTTTACAAGAATATTTTAAGCGTTTTATAACAGATCTCGCGCTTCTTCGTTGTTTTGGTTCACCTGGAGAATTGGTGGTTAAACGTTTTATCGCCATTTCAAGCAGCAGTGTTAAGGTGGCCTTTGTTTATAATATTTATGAACCGGTTGTTCTCTGGGACGTCAAAGACTGAAGCCCCGCCTAGTGGTGTTTGCCATGAAAAGGGTTTATACATCATACAAAAGACATTCTGTAAACGAATTCGAACGGGAGTCACCGAAAGATTCGTGCTTCGAATGCTGCAAGGCAATGAGTTGCCACGCGGCATTTGAACCACGGATATTGCGGTGACGGTGAGCAGCGTGACCTCCGCTTAGGGTCACTATGCTCATACATCATACAAAAGACAGTCTGAAAACACGAGCCACCGCAAAATTTGTAGTTCGAATGCCGCGTGCTAAGTTCTCTCCTTGAAATGATTGCCATGCGGCGTTCAAAGCACGCAGTGGCGTACCAACTTGTTTTTTAGTGGGGGGGGGGGCAAACCAGACCCCCCCTCCCCGAAGGGTCGGGGGCCGGTGCCCTTAGTACCCCTTCGGCGACGCCGGCCAGTGTTTGCCCTGGCCAGTGGTGGCTATTTCAGGGGGGGGGGGGGGGGGGCAAAACACATGTCTTGCCCCCCCCCCCCCCCACTCTGAAAGCTGGGGGGGCAAGCGCTCCCCCTTGTCCCCTCGGTTGGTACGCCCATGAAAGCACGGACCTCGCGGTGACTCGCGTTTGAATCTGTATGCAGACTGTCTTTTAGAATGATGTATAAGCATGTGACCCCGGCTTACAGGGGCGATGCAAGGATTTTTGTACTTTGCGCAAATACCGCTTAGAACGGATCCTTGAATTCAATGACCTGTAAAACACCCGTTCGTTTTTCACCACACGCAATCAAAGTAGCAAAAAAAAAAAAAATTAAGAAAAACGAGCAGTGTTCACTTCCTCAACTCGCAGCCAGAGCATGCGGCCACGTGATCTGGAACCGATTATATTTCGCCAATGACTGCGTTCGATTTACCTCCACCTCCTGCAAAGGCGCAGAAAAGTGTAGGGCAGTTTACTTCCGGTATGTGTATTCAGATACGGCCGAAGTACACCGCCCTACACTTTTCTGCACCGGTGAAGTACGTGCAGGTAAATCGAACGCAGCTAATATTAGACAGTTTTAGTATAGCGTTGCTGGCTCTTACGTACGCAATACGCAATAGTA
This sequence comes from Ixodes persulcatus, assembly GCA_013358835.2. Classification (NCBI taxonomy): domain Eukaryota; kingdom Metazoa; phylum Arthropoda; class Arachnida; order Ixodida; family Ixodidae; genus Ixodes; species Ixodes persulcatus. The sequence continues at coordinate 26,779 of JABSTQ010008835.1, forward strand.
TAGCGTACGCTAAAAATGACCTGCTCGGACCGAATTTAGTTGTGCGTTAAGGCCGGTTCAGACATTTGCGTCTGAGTGCGTTTGACTGCGTTGCGTCGAGAACCGAAAGCGAGTCACCGGCACATCTGTGCTTCGTATGAAGCGTCAAATCCAATTCAAGGAATCACCCTGGCGCGCGATATAAGCATCAGGGATGTCCTGGTTTCTCGTTGCCGCAACGCAGTCAAACGCAGTCAAACGCAACTGTCTGAACCAGGCTTAACGTTTTCGAGGGAACACTGCGCATGATCTTGGTTAAATTTGCTAGAGCCGTAGGATTCCGCGTGCTTATAGCGCAACCATGCTCCTGGAAAGAAATATTGAAAATGAAAACGTGTCCAATCATTTTATTTCAAATTAAACCAAGCCGCAGCTGCCTCGTCAAGCGCGCTTTTCTACGGGGTACAGAGGCTACGAGTACGAGTGCGTAGCCAAATTCGATCACGGAGCCTCCGTCAGTCGTCCCGTGGAAACGGCAGCTTTTATCAATGCTATCGCGGAATGAAATTCATGACCTACTGATGTCCAGTGCATAGCGAGAACTTCGGTGATTTCTTTTAGAGTCGTTTGTCCGTCGGCAATGAACTGTGCGAATAGGCTTAGCGATGAGCAGATCGCAGCGTTGACGCACATACCGAGCGGCGAACATTTTCACTGTACACTCCTTCAGCCTCACGGCGATCTGATTCGACCGCGGTAGGTCCCAGGAAAAATTGCCGAGCTGAACACCACGCAATTTCACGTAACACAGAACTTCGAAAACACCACGTCGCCCTTGCTGCGCCAGTCGAGGTAACCGCCATCTTGAAACTGACGCTCTCGTTGGGTCTGAGAACTCTCGAGAGCGTCCAGCAAAGCCCGCTAGCCCGCCACGCAAAATCCCCAGCGTTGCGTGCGTACGCAATACGCTAGCTCTTCTATTGCGTTCTGCGCACGCGCACTCCCGACCCGCAATTTTATTGCGTACGCAAGGCTTTAGCGTACGATCCACTAAAACTGTCGATTGATCTTAGCCACGGTAAGAAACACATTTAGGTGACGACTCTCCGTCTGACGCGGTGGCCACATTATGTTCGGCGCACCGAGCGCGCTTCACTCGCACGGTGACAGATGGCGCCCAGGTCTGGGTCCCTCCCAAACCTTTGTCTGTCTTCTTCCCCTTCTCCAGGGATTATTTTCGTCAGTCTTGTCCAGCTCGCTTGCGCCTTTGCATTTAATTGCATTATAATCATAACCTTAAATTGCAAGCTTAACCATTGTTGGTGTTTGACTGGTGGCAGCTGATAAAGCCCGTTTGCTCTAAACACTAAACATTGTAACACCCATAAGCGTGTAAAAATGGTGTAAGAAGGGTGTAAGTTAAGAAAAACACCCGTTTTAGACCATTTTTACACGATTTCTGAATATCGGTACGTGTAAAAAGGGTGTGTTGACGTCTTACACCCCTTACACGCCCTTTTTACGCCCTACTTTAGCATTCGTGTCCAGAATCGTGTAAAAAGGGTGTATGGGCGAATTTTACGCCCTTCATTCACACGGTGTGAAAGGGGTGTAATGGTGATGCTGTCAAATACACCCATGATTTCATAGCCGTTCATGTCTATTGCTTTGGTGAAGCTGTTGCTGATGTACGGCGGTACAAACATCGAGTATAATTAATCGCCACATGAAGTGGCGTATGATTCGGACATTCTAGAGAATAGATTTGCAACTCCGATTGAACTCTCCGTCCGACACGAGCCGAAAATTACGTGTCGCGCGTGCATGAGTTTTATCAGTTCAACTTTGATTTTAAATAAATAATCTCCGCTAGCAAAAATGAACGAAGACGTGTAAATATACAACCGAGGCAGCACACAGTATTGCGCCGTTATGGAATTATATCGGAAAGATTGTGCCGACACCATTTTGGTCTAGCCAATATTTGTGAAAAATGGGATGGGTCGCGCCGACGCCATCCTGGCATACCGTACGCGGCGCCGTTTTTGGTTGAATGTCAAGAGTGTCCTGCGTGAATCGGCTATGCCGGCGAGGTGTTTTTATTTATTGTCTGCCTAAAATCCGACGTTAAACCACAAAACAAAACAAGATTGAGCAAAACGGAATCTGCTTACTTTTAACCCGAGAAAGACCTCCTGCGATAAAGCCTTGAACAAACTGTGGCGCCTTTATTTCGGGTATTACAAACTCACCTGACTGGGTTACGCACTAATTATAGCACCTTCACTGAGATTTTATTTTTGCGTGCACTTCTGAAGAAACAATGTCCCAAGACCATCGAAAGTGCCGGATTCATGACACCCCCGCTAGGGTTCACGACTCTGATCTCTGCGTAATGACACCAGAATAACTAGCGTCCCAACGTTTTTTTTTTTGTTTTCTTTTGTTATACGTAAAGCCGTGTCTCTTTTTGTTTCATGCTCTCAGCGTCACAGGCTACGTTTACATGGATGCGACAGCAGCGCATCGGATCCAGTTAGCGAATCGGATCCACTTCAACCACTACGTTTACATGAATTCGGATCGACTAGTAGCGACACCTCGTGTCGAAGGATCACAACGAAAACCTCGTGCCCTTCAGATTGTTTCCGAGGTGTCCGGTTTGCCTGGCGGCATGCAACGCAAAGCTCCCGTAATGCCTCGCTCGAGCACTCGATTCGATCCGCTAGCGTATACATGGAGAGTCTCGATTCGGATTGACCATCTCAAACCACCCCGTCTCAGCGGATCGGATCGAATCCGATCCGATCCGATCCGAGTTGTTTACATGGACCGATTCGATTCGTTAACTGGATCCGATGCGCTGCAGTCGCATCCATGTAAACGTAGCCTTAGATTTGTCTCGTGCTTCGACGGCTTTCAAATTTTTTTTTTATTTATTTTGTGATCTCGCGGTCCGCACCAGAGCATGCCCTTCTACATGAGTGACAGTTTGATGCGCTCAAGGTTGTACTACGCAAAGCAATTCCAGACGAGTCCCATTTCGCGACCCTTCCCGGGCAGTGCTGGTGGTCATACAAAGAAGCAGAGGGAGATTAACTGCTTTGTCCAACCCCCTTTGACCTCGTCTTCTGATAAGCCTCCACACCTTCTTCTGTGTCTTCGTGAGGCTGTGAGCGAGTGCGAAGGCCGCTTCTATCAAATCAGAGGGGCGGCGCGAAACACGTGACCGCTCCCCGTAGGACAAAAACGCTTGGACGAAAATTTGTCACGGGACTCGCTCTTGCGCGCTGATGGGCTCACTGGGGCCGTAGTCCTTGCCGTATGCCAAGTTATGGTGAGTTGTAGGGGCCACTTAGGTCCGGTTTTCAAAAAGGGGCGCCCGTCAGTGCTTTCCTCTTTGTGCGTTGCAGTCGTGGCCGGGATGTTTCGTCGTGAACGGCCCGAATACATCCATGCCAACTTTTTGGTAATGGTCGTTTATTTCGTCGGAGTCCATGGAATTATTGTGCTGTGTTTGTTGGGCGCGTTTCGACAAAGAGCTGCTCATCGGCGACCGTGAGACTTCCGCTGAATGTGATCGACCGCCTTCAACCTCGAAATTGTATTTCCGTTGTTTTGTGCTGCCCGAATCGGATTACGCATCTATCACGACAGAGAGCTGTTCATCGGTGACCACGAAACTTCCGTTGAATGTGAGCGACCGCCTTCATCCTCGACATTGTATTTGTGGATTGTTCTGTGCTGCCCGAATCGGATTATGCATCTTTCACGGATTACATGAGATCGCTCTTTTATTTGTAAGTACTCTGCAAGCATGCTTCTGATAGTAGTCCTGCTTCCGTCTCTATAGAACATTTTACTGTTACAAACATGAACTGCCGCGTATGTCCCAAGCAACTCCAGGTCGTTCTGTCTTTGCAAGCCTGGCAGTTTTGTCCACGTCACCAGTGCTAGAAAGCATAAATGTCGCAAGAAAAGTAAAGTTGGAGATTGAACTAGGGCCTTCGGTTGCTTAATTTAAAGGGGTTATGAAACAATATCCGGTTGGAATGTTCATAACCTTACACGCACGGACCGCCACTGGTTCAGAAGCGTCTTGGTCGTGGTGAAATTGCAAGGATAAAGGGGAACTATTTCTTTAGGTCTTGCCCGCCAAGTTTGATGACGTGCGCGTGAACGTAGCTTTGCCTTTTGCAAGCTTGTGATTGTACGCACTTGCCCGCATAAGCAGAGGCATGGCTGCGGCCAGATGACCTACTTGCAATCGTCTATAGATAGTTTAGTAGAACCTGGTAGAACCTTGATCGAAAAATAAAAAGTGAACCAGGCATGTTTCGACTCCTTTGCAGTCATCTTTTCGTGCACTCTTTTGGGTTATTACACCCTACTTTATACATGAACTCATGTTTACAAACAAACCGGAGCGCCCCTAGCGGACGCCACCGGCGCCGCGCATGCGCGATGGGGGTGTGGGCAAGAAGCTCGCAGTCGCCCTTAAACAAACCCTGCCCTTTTTCGCGTTCGAATTGTCGATTCTACGTCTTCGTGGCAATGTCTTACTACTTGAGCGGCCTCAGCGAAATTACCGAGGCTCGTTACACCGCAAAACTTCGCGTCAATAATGTGACATGCGATGATTCATTCCCCGTGGATGCCGCAGAATGTACGCTAAAGCCTGATTTGCATGATGAAATTTTGCTCGCAATTTTCAGTCGCGACGTCGCTCGGGCTGCAAAAGCGTGAGCTGTAGCTGAGATGGTCTACGTCAATTCTGAAAGTCGCAAACAGAATCGGACCAAGTGAATCAGGCATAACAAGTCGGTGATGGCCGATGATAACAATGATCAACATCTCCTTGTATCTGCTGTTTAGATCGAGCCTGTTTACCAACCTTCAAACTGAAGTGTTTTGAGGTCTGCCCTTACTTCTTATCGCAAGTACCGGGCCAACATTTGGTCTACGGGCCGGTGTCGAAGGCCCGTTCACACTCTTGCGACCGAGTACGACTGAGAGAGACGAGATCTCTTAAAACTTCTTAAATTTTTTTTAGAACGAGGGAACACACTGGCATTGTGGCGCCATCTATGCGGTGACCCAGGAACTGCATTTCACAAGAGCGAAGGGTTTGCGAGATTTCCGAGGTCAAATGTGCGTAATACCCATAGAAAGGCTCGTTTATAACATTGGCAAAAGTTTTTCGAGCAAAGAAAAAAAGGATAATGCGCGCGAGAAATAAAAAAATATGCCGGACCGCCGAGTTTACACTGCTACCCAATAGATGGCGCCGCCAGTGTGTCCTCTGGTTTAAGAAGTTTTAAGGAACCCAGGTTTAAGACATCGCAAAAGTGTGAACGGGCCTTTAAAGAGTAGACGACAAGCAGAAGCGTTTGAAAGATCAGACCACAGTTCAAACGATCAGGCGGCCGTTCGAACTTGAAGACGCACTGAACGTAGTCCGCAGGTGGTCCGTACAACTTGACGGTTTTCCGACATTCATGTTGGAACAAAACAAGAAATCTGATGACCACAAGTATCCGCGAATTCAACCCAAAGTGCTTCCCGCCCAAGCAATCGTGGTCCGACGGCGTTTGGTTTTCCATTTTCGCGGTACATATCCACGTTCTCGAACGAACCGAGCACATGAAAACTGATCTTCAAACCTTCCTTGACTCTTTTGGTAAAGTCCCAGTCGCGGCGTTTTGACGAAAAGGCAGGTTTTTGTCAGGTTCCTTTCAAAACAACGCAGGAATACACGTCTCACATGGGGCCTTCCGCCCACAGCCCCAGACCGGAAGTGCGCCCGACGCGCCACCACCGCGCCGTGACGTAGCAGAGATGAGTTCGGGTATAGGTGTTGGTCATCGCGTCTTTTTTTATTTTCCTTTCTGGCGGTGGTACACCCAATTTAGAGGGCGTACTGCTCAGTCATAACACCCTAATAAAAAGGTGTACAGTGGAATCACACCCTATTTTAAGGGTATTCGGAATAACGCCGTCCTTTAGGGGTGTTAGTAAAAACGCCCTTTTCTTAGGGCGTTGTGCTACACCCATAAGGGTGTTAGTTTTAGGACAAGCCATTTACACCCTAAAGGGTGTGATAATGTTTAATGTGTATCTATAGTGCGGTACCTGTGGTGCCGCGTAACAGCAGTTAAAGCTGAGTTAACTGCGTTAAGTGTGCCGTGTAATACCCCTGTTACACGGGCACACTTAACCGCGGTTAACTCAGCTTAACTGTGTCCGCGAACAGCACAAATAGAAAATCAGATACTACTATAAAAATACTGGCTACGACGTGCCGTGCGGGCAGTAAACATATGGCTAGGAACCTCAGTGGAGCGGCTCAATTTTATTGGCTTTCAAATAATTATGGCATAAGCGTTTACTCTTTACTAAGAGAGTCATCCCCTGAGCCGTTCAAAATACCGTAAGAGGTATGAGATTACTGAAAAATAAAATCAACATGCTGGGTATATTATTTCTTGCTAAGGTGGTCATCTAAAAAATTTGTACTTTCAAAACGACCGGTATAAAAGGCGGAGACGCAGATCTCGGAAGCTTGTATGGCGCATGTATGTGTATGCACTCAATGTATATGTTCAGCTGATGTTAGTATGCGTCATGTATCTACATACCTGTATAATAAAGGTACCCGAAGGGCCCGAAGCGTAATGGTGATGTGAGCAAATAAATTTTTTTGTAGCACATGAATTTGGCGGTATTTAGCGCCACATAGCCTGGCTACGTGCAATTACTCTGCTTGACCCTGCCATCTGGTGGCAAGCGATTTCACTTCCTTTCATGCTTCGGCAAAATTTCTGGTTACCGAGGGCATTAGATGCAGGCGACGAAGGAACTTTGGTCCCCTGCTTTGAGGACGAAAGATTCTCCTCTTAAGGAACATAGGTTACAAGAACGTTCCTCCTTTGAGAGAGGACTATAGCCAAGTAGGCTGCTTAAAATTTGTTCTTTTTGAGAGCGACTTTTGGTTTCGCGAATGGTTTTCCATTCTTCCGTGCTGTGTGGTTGACGAAGGATTTGTGGCTTGAGAAATAGCAGAGGTAAGACGTAAAGTGCGCGATGTAACCGTGTATCGGTTGCCTCCGTTTAACATCGGAGTACTGACGCCGAGGAGACAGATGGACTGCTTTCGAAACCCAAGTTTCTTTACCTGCGTGGGGAAGCTGGCTTCGGAAATTCCATTCAATTCAATTTCAATTAAATTTTTATTCAAAATTTAAAGTAATCACAGATCACACTGCATAAACCATCTGGATCCGTAGCCTATCTGGCTAGTCTTGGCTCCATTCCAAATGTTCAAAAATAAATATTGCGGCGGTTACTTGGCACCCATGCATGTGCCGTACAAATATATTAGTCAGTGAAACATTGTTTCCAAATAAAATGTTTTAAGTGTACTTTTGAACGTTTTGCTTTCTTTTATTGGGATGCATAAGGAATTCCATATTTTTCTTCCAGTATTCTGTATCATTCTTTGACCATACACATTACGAGACAACGGAATGTTAAAATCAGAGTGTCGAACCGGAACCGAACCGAACCGAAAACCGGAACCGAACCGTTATTTTTAGCCGAACCGGAACTGAACCGAACCGAAATCTTCGCCGCCATCTTGGAACTGAACCGCAACTGAACCGGAAAAAAATATAACGGTAACCGGCTCAAAACGGTTCACGGTAATATTTTTTATTACAAAATGAGTGTTTCGAGAAGTAAAAATTAGCAGCTGTATTTTGATGTAGTGATCAAATTGTCATATACTGAATTGCAATGTATGAAAAATTGTGGGTTTTCGTGGCGCTTTTGTATTGGCACTACGATTCATCATGTGTCATGTGGTCACGTGACGTCATAGTGTCAAGAGATGCCGTCAAATAATGTCGCGTCACGTGGCCTTGTGACGTAGTCGCGTGACTCACCGCGTCAAGTCGGCTTAAATTGAGTACGTCATTATAGTCCCTTGCAACTGAAGAAGGTAGGGCGAGGGAAAGGAAGGCCGGGGAGGAGGAAGCAGACGGAACGCTGGAGAAAGGAGGAGGTTTCCCCCTCTTTTCTCCAGCGTTCCGTCTGGTTCTTCCTCCCCGGCCTTTTTTTTCCTTGCCGTACCGTCTTGAGTTGCAACGGAATATATATGTATTAGCGTTGTTGACATCGTGACATAACATGCCATCACGACTTCTCGCGGCGAGTCACGTGACATCGTGACGTACTCGACTTTCATGAGCCCGAGTCGAGTGCTCGAGTTCTTGGCAATTAGCATCGCCAAACATTCGTGTTTGCTTGTGTTCAGTCAAAGATGAGAATAGCCGAACTCTAACACTAGCGGTATACAATTAGCGTCAGATAACATCGCCGCTTTCCTTTAATTTTTCTGCGTCTGTCATTGAGGGAAGAAAAATACTGTGTTTTTGAAAGCTATCAACGTCAGGGATTAGCTCTTAGTGGTATTTACAGAAAGTACAAAAATTGTCGCATGAACCATTTTACATGTACACATCATTGAGGCAGCCAAACATGTTTTCGTTGTTGCTCAACTGTCTCATGAAAGTTGTCCCCGAGAATAGAAGGATTGAAAGGACTAAATGTGGCTTATTAGTCTGACGATAAATAAAACTACAAGTGTGTACGACAGGGATACCTAAAAAGAAAGATTCTAGTGGCCTTAGAGGCAGCCGCTCAAATTCTCGCATTGTTTTTAAGCTTACTGATTTTTCTGACGCAAAATAAAAGAAATAGAGGATTACTGTTAACAAATGACACAAATATAACTGTCGAATCGGCACCCCGGGCCAAGCGGACAAGGGAGTGCCTCAGAAATGAAAAGTAATCTCTGGAAGAGCATCGTAAAATGAAAAGGGGGGGGGGGGGGGGGGGGAGTTAAAACACACTGTGTTGTAAAGGTTCCTCTGCTCCGCATCTTGGGTGCAGACAAGACAGCGTGATCCCGCACAGCTACTTCGTTTACAAAATCACTCCTGCCAGAAAGCGGGTTTTCATGATGCCAGACGCTCGCGTCGTTCCTCACGACGCTGCACCAAGAAATAATAATTTTTGTTTCTGAATACATGAGTTGCATTGAGCGCGAACCTTCTGCAGCGTGCATTGTACACCACGGGATTTGATTTTCTCAGCAAAAAGAAATTTCTGACTACCAGGATATAGTGCGAAGATGTCGCGTACAAACCATGTTAAACAGTTCAGTTTTCTGGTTAAATGGGATGTTCTCAACACAATACTCGGTTTCACGTTAAGTGTGAGCGTAGCAGAAGCTAAAAGAGCACGCTCCGGGCTTTCAGCGTTCTTGCCAAGCACGAGCGCTCCTGCAGTGCATGCACTGGTCAGGAGCACATCCTCGCGCTTGTAGCATCGGCTGAGTCTGGACTTGAAGGGGCCCTGCAAAGCGTTTCTAGCCATTTTTTTAATTTGTATCGCGTTCGCTCTAACTATACTCCGTTTCACCTTATGTTGTACCGCAGCGAAGGCTAGAAGCGCGAGCTCATAGCGTTGGCAGCTGCCCTTGGTGCACGAGAGCTTGTGCCGCCGAGGTGTGCCATAGAGCAAGGAGCTCGCGCTTGTAGCCTTTCCTGCGGTACAACACAAGGTGAAACAGGGTATAGTGAGTGTGACTCTAGTAACACATTTAACACAAAATAAAGAAAAAAATCCGACGTATTTTGAACATAATTGGCGACGTGCGCGACCAAAAGCGTCGCTGTGGTCGGCCTTCCACGATTGGCCGAACGCTGACTATGACGTCAGAAAAGGATTGATTGATTAAAACGTTTATTTGAAAGACCACGCCTCTGGCTTGTGGGCCTCATGTGGCGTGGGGGAAGGGGAAAAAGGGGCTAGCGATGACGATGGATCAGATGTACCGTCCGATCCCGGAGGACCGGAGGTAGGAGATGATGGATGAAAAGACGGCTGTTCTATCCGCGGGTTCTGAGGATTTATCATCGACGGAAATAAGAGGAATGAAAGAACTTTAATTTTGACGGTGTTGGCAGTGTTCCTTTGGGAGTGCAATGATTTCAAGCTTCCACCATGCTATTTACAAACACCATCGAACTTGTTGTTTGCAAGGTAATGACGTCACAAGGGGGAACCATAGGAGGGCGCCACCAAAACATCTCGCCGCTAATAGGTGAAATAGGGAGTATTCACTGGCGGCCATAGCTGTGTGCGCGAATGCTGAGCGCGTGCTGATGGCGAGCTTCCACAGTTCTTTTGCAACGTGCATTCAGCACCATCAAGAGTGCCGGTCTTAGCAGCCTATTGATGTGAGCTCGTTCTGAGCATGCGCTCTAAACAGCACCCACAAATATGGCGTCTAGTGAATACTCCCTATAGATTAAGAATATTCAGCACAATTTCTTTTGTTGATGACGTCCTTGGTCTGAACTAGTCTGAACCAATACAGAACTGAAACAAGAGCGTGCAACAACCATGCGCGATCTTCCTAAAGGCCCCTACGCACATTCGCGTTTGACAGCGTTTGAGTGCGTTTGACTGCGTAGCGTCGCGAAACAAAAGCCAGTCACCGGCACATCTGTGCTTCGTATGAAGCGTGGAATCCAATTCAAGGCCTCATCTTGGCACGCGATATTAGCAGCAGGGATGTCCTGGTTTCTCGCAGCCGCAACGCAGTCGAACGCACTCAAACGCTCTCAAACGTTAATGTGCGTAGGGGCCTTAAAGGGACACTGACACCCCCCAAAAAATTTTTTTCATTTTTTGCCAGGCGCTTTATTATGGTGTCGGAGGACTACCCAATTAATATTTTGCAACAGAGTAGCGTATTTTTTTAATAAAGCCAAAAAACGCAACTGCGCGAAACCGAAACCGAAACGGAGAAGTGGAGAGGATAGCGGGAGTGGCGGAAGTCACGTGGCTACACCCGACCGCGCTTTTTTTTTTTTTTCCTCCTTTTTTTTTTTTTTTTTTTTCTCCTGCCGCGCAGCAGACGACGACGAATCCTAATTGTTTTGTTCTATCCAAGATTTCTCTTTCGAAGGAAGAAAGATTCGCCGGTACCGCGAACGAAGTAGAGGTCCCACGCCCGTCGTCCCCTGCCATCGCCGTCCAGCACGCTAGTCCCAGTCCCACGATACGCGATACGACGCTGACGACGCCATGTTGAGAACTATCTACGCAGTGAACGCACAGAGGCTTCCGGTTGTGTGTGCACCTTTTTTTTAATCAACGTTATTGCAGCTTTTTAGAAGCCAGAAAAAATGGGTTTCATATTTATTTCTATTTTTAATATTGACTGTGTGCCTTCAATGACCCACGACTTCGATTAAATTTGGTAATCGCATCGATACCTTAGGAAAAGAGAGTGAGCGAGACTCGAACCGGCTAGTTCTTGATCGGCGGTTTTCGGGCGGAAAGAAACCGAATTTCGAGCCGCGAATTTTGTTCTGGGTAGTTGGGCCCTCATATGTCATGTACGACTAAAAATCTCGGCGAGCATAAATGCCCTGTCAGTGTCCCTTTAAGTGCTGGAAATTAACATCCAGTTATGAAGATGTGAACGCCCCACCAATTTACTAGTGTTCCAAGCAAAATTTTGAGTGAGAATCACGTGCTCGAAGAGATTAGAAGGGGTCACTTGCGGCTATTCAGCCATAAAGCCCCTCTATCCTGGGAAAAGTGGCGCCATACATTGTTGTGGAAGTGCTCGAGACACGTGCCGCGCGCCACTTCGGGGAAGAGCATGTCGTCCTAAATCTATACTCTGTTTCACCTTGTGTTGTACCGCAGGAAAGGCTACAAGCGCGAGCTCCTTGCTCTAGGGCACATCTCGGCGGCACAAGCTCTCGTGCACCAAGGGCAGCTGCTAACGCTATGAGCTCGCGCTTTTAGCCTTCGCTGCGGTACAACATGAGTTGAAACGGAGTATAGCTCAGTGCTGCCCTGTTCCAGCATGATCTTCCCCAGGGTTGCACGTAGAACGTGCCTTGTGCATCGACGTACCTTGCGCAAATTTTAAACCATGAAGGGGCTTTATTCAGCCAGTCCTTCCTCTATAGACATTTTCTTTAACGGCGCCGCCATCTTGAGAATTGCGGTGCCGACGACGCCGTCTAGCGGTTTAGAAAAAGAAATACCGGCTAGTTCTGGCAGCACAGCTATCTGGGTAGGCAACGGTGTGTGTATGGGGGGAACTTGGCTAGACTTGGCTATGGTGGGCTGCAATAACTTGGTTGGAGCTTGTGCGCTTGAATCCAGCTGGCTACTCACAGGCCATCACCTTGCGTCCTCGAGAGAACGACGACGAAGACGGTGGGGTGTTTTGATTCAGTTTCCACAGCGAAGTATATATGAGCAGTTTAATGTAATCTATGCAGGTAAGCTCTCGGCATTTGATAGCTCCATCTTGAGTGGTGGCATGTAGACTTTTTTATACCTTTCACATACCATGGGGCTTGCAGTGATAACCTAATTGGACCACCTGCACCGGGAATTAAAAGCGGTCCTCTTGTCATAGATGTAGTGGTCGTGAGCTTAAACGTGACGTTGAGTCTTATACGAATCTCTCGCGATTCAAGCTCGCTATCGATTGACTTCATAAATAAGGATTCTTGGGGAAAATGCGAAGCTTGATAACATTGCAGCCACACTCGCGCTGCAACTTCTTGTGCTCATGGCACACTTTCTGCTATTGTTCTTATGCTTTTTAAAATTATTTATTCATCCGACGACCACGCAGTGGTAGCCAGACAACCGTAGATTTTCGGAAATTGCAGCACGGTAAAAAGGAGCACTCGGAACTACCTCATGCACGACGTCCGTTTTTAAGCCTTTTCGCCCATACCCTTGGCGGTTGCATACCCTGTGTCAGCGGGCAATCCAAAAATGCACCAGGTCGAGGGTACGTCAGTTACTGGCTGATTTGAGGTTATGCGAAAAAGGTCTATACTTAAGCCTGGTTCACACATTTGCAACAGTTGCGTTCGCATGCAACCAAAACGACCGTAACGACCAAAACACCGCAATAACCCTGACTCATGAATCGCTTCGCGAAGCTACCCCTTGCATCGCTTGCCATGCTGTGTACGGCAAACACTTGTCCCGGTGACTTTGTCGTTACGGTCGTTTCGGTTGCATGCGAACGCAACTGTTGCAAATGTATGAACCAGGCTTTAGTCTCACCTTAGTATGGACTATTGTTAGCCGCGCGAGCTAAAAGCGCGAGCTAGTCGCTTTGAATGAAGCCGCGGCAGCTGCACGAGCGCTCGTGCAGCAAGTGCTCTAGTCAAGGCAGTCAAGGCTGGCCGCTCGCGCTAGCCCAGCCTTCGCTGTTAGTCCATGCTAGGGTGAGACGAAGTATAGAATTCTATATCGCTATTATCTGTCGCTGTAGACCAATGTCTTCACTAAACGCTCGTGTATGACACTGATAGGCACGCTTTCCGAAGCAGCATTTGGTTTTCTTCGTCCCTTATGCCCCTTTGAAGGGGCCCTGCAATGACTTTTTTACTGGTTTTTAATTTGCAGCGAACCTGAGCGCACTGAACGTAGTAACTTAATGAAACTTTTCTTTTCTTAAATTTTGCTTTATTTTAAAAGTTATAGGCAAATTAGAATTACAAAAACAAGCAACAAATAACCTCCTTCATGACGTCGTAGGTCCTGGCTTGAGTGGCCGTGAACTAGAGGAAGGGTAGTGGGCTCATCGAGCGTTCACGGCTGCCGCACTCCGTGTCGACGGCTCGAGAGGGCGCCACTAAAGCATGTTTTGGATAGGCTGTATGAAGCGGGCGGCCAGGGCGGCTCGCATTGCATTTGCTGCGCGATTAAAGACTAATTCGGCATAACACTTCATTGGCCACAAACGACAGCAAACACAGGGTAAAGATCAGTTCAGAACGGGAGCCACTTCGCGCTGCCATACCGCCAAATGGCCAAATCGCCAACCAAGCCCGCGCCGAAGGCCTTCGGAACGCTCGGAAGCGGTCAGATGCTCGAGCCGGTATACGATCGCAGCGCCGCCGCGTACACCCGGGGTTTTTCTACGCTCGCCGTTCGTCGGGGCCTCATCCCACTAGCCCTTTCTAGTATGCGCCGTTTTTTCCGCCGCTTGGTGGCGGGTACGTCGACGGATCATTTCTCGTTTCCGTTCTTTATAAACTGCATTTGTTTCTTTTCTGATCTAAAATTCTGAACAAAAACTAGTTTCATACATAATTTAAACGGTTCGCGACACTTATATTTTGTATCTCGACTAAAAAAAAAAGCTTTTAGCGGCTCTGACCAGTAGTAAGCGCATGACCAAAGACGTCACATTTCGCGCACTTTTGGCAACGTGGGTCGCCCTCGTAGGCGGAGGAGGTTTCCGCGTCGTCCGGTTAAAATATGAGGCACTGATATTTATAGTTACTCTCTCCATGCCCGCTGGCTTTCCCGAACCCCAAGAGACGTGGAAACCGCAAAAAAGGCAGACGCTTAAATATGATTGCAGGGCCCCTTTAAGCTGAAACAAAAGGGAGTTGTAGTAGATCGTTTTTCTCCTCCGCTACGGTATCCGTAAAGAAAACGCCGCAGCTGCGCGTGCACGCCGCCAGCCTTGTCTGCATAGTTCAAGGTCTTGTGGCGGATTACGGAGCGCTATCCGGGTGCTTAGCGGGCTGCGGAAACGGTCTACTACAACTCCCTAAAGTGTAGCAAAAGGGATGTCCAAATTGTAAAGTTGTGCAGTATATACACGTTTGCAAGTCCGGTCTCAGGGCGCCGCCACCTTCCTCAGTGGGGTGCGCTTCGTAATCGAATTATAACTCGTCCAAGCGCACCCCAGCCAAGCAAGATGGCAGCGCCCTGAAGCCGGACTTGCAAACGTGTATATAGTAGTCTCGCGCATGACTGATAAAGCACAGTGTTGTAAAATGAGGCCGCAAAACAAGTGCACGTAAAACCAAATATAACTTTAGCCTCCCGAAACAGTATTCTGCGAAGTTTCGAGCTCGTGCAATCCGATGTCCAAATGTGATTTAAATTAGAAATATATTGTCTGTTCTTAGCGATATTTATGTGTAATTAGGAACATCATTGCACGCATCTCCAGCGACGCGAGAAACCGCCGACGAAGCCGGCAGGTCTCATGTAGCCGATTGCTCCCCCAACCGTACCGTTCCAGCAGATCGGAGTGACCTTCGTCCTCCGACAAAGTGTACTTTACAAGAAGAACTTCGGAGACAACAGCTCGCCATGGCTGCTGGTGATTCCTACCGACCTTAGAGCGGAGATCTTTCAAGCCTGCCACGACGACCCGACATCCGGACACCTTGGCTACGGCCGTACGCTGGCCCGGATTCGTGAAAGGGATTATTGGCCCAAGCTGCCGAAGACCGTACACCTCTACACACGATCGTGCCACGAGTGCCAGCGACGCGAGAAACCGCCGACGAAGCCGGCAGGTCTCATGTAGCCGATTGCTCCCCCAACCGTACCGTTCCAGCAGATCGGAGTGGATCTACTTGGTCCCTTCCCACCATCGACGCAAGGGAACAAATGGATAATCGTCGCCACAGATTATCTCACGTGGTACGCCGAAACGAAAGCCCTTCCTTCTGGGACTGCTGTGGAAGTCGCCAAGTTTTTCATCGAGTCCATCGTCCTCCGGCACGGCACTCCCGAGGTTCTGATCTCAGACCGAGGATCATCATTCATGGCCCAGCTGACGCGAGAAATCCTTCGTCTCAGCCACACCAGCCATCGTCGCACCACTGCGTACCACCCGCAGACCAACGGGCTGACGGAGAGACTCAACAAGACCATCGCGGACATGATCTCCATGTACGTCGACGTGGAGCACAAGACATGGGACGAGGTGTTGCCGTACGTCACATTTGCCTATAACACGGCCGTACAAGAGACCACCGGGGTAGCACCCTTTCAACTGGTGCATGGTCGCAAGGTAACGACAATGCTGGACGCGATGTTACCCCACGAACCGGCTGTCGACGGAAGCGACGATGCCCAGGTGGTTGTCCAACGGGCAGAAGAGGTCCGTCAGCTCGCCAGACTCCGGATTCAAGTCCAGCAACATGTCGACACTGGCCGCTACAACCTTCGTCGTCGGGACGTCCACTTCCAGCCCGGAGACAGGGTGTGGGTGTGGACACCGATCCGCCGCCGTGGTCTCAGCGAGAAACTCTTGAAGCGCTACTTCGGACCCTACAAAGTGCTTCGTCGACTCGGGGATCTGAACTACGAGGTGATGCCCGACGGAACAAGAACATCATCACGCCGCCCACCACGACCTGAAGTCGTCCACGTCGTGCGCCTGAAGCCGTACTACGCTCGATAGGACTGTGGACCTTATGTGCTCCAAATGACTCTTTAGTTTACCGTCCTTTTTATTTGCTTTGTTCTGTTTTGTGTTGCATCGGGGCGATGCACTTTTTAAAGGGGGGGGGGGGGGAGTAATGCCGCGAGCGCAGCTGACCAAGCAGGCAGCGCGCTCGTGGCCTAACGGTTATCGCGCGTGCCTTCCACGCAGAAAGCTAGGGTTCGATTCCTGGCCGCGGGGACGCATTTTTGTGGACTCCGACGTAACGTTTTGGTAAATTCGAGAACCGTGTTGCTTGTTCGAGGTCAGAATGTTCTACACGCAGAACCTTCTACGCCGATTCTTCCAGAACCCCCCGCGTGTACATAAGAGGCTCCGCGTGGCGAGCCCCAGTCAGTTTCGCCTCAGCGTTCGATCTTGCTGCTTCGCCGCCTTCGACGCCCGCGACGCTTTGTTGTTATCTTACTTTTTTTCTTTTATTTTTGGGCACAAGTTCGCCCCATTAAACGTTCAGTTTACTCAGTCATTCGCCGCCTCATCACGTGTCATTCGTGACAATATTGCTTGCGCTATAAAGACACAATTACACACTACCCAGCTGGCACAATGAAAGTTCAAACATTGAAGAAACTAGCTCATAAAACTTCAATGTAAGAGCTACACCCTTTGAACGCTACGGAAAAATATTCTCAGTTTAAACCGTGGTGCACTGCAAGGCTGCTTTACCTCAGCCAGTTTCGAAGATCTGCAGTTTCATTCTTTTGAAGATATTATGCCTGAAAATTAATGTGACAAATTAACTGGGTAAAAATTTTTAATCGACACCCGGCCCAGATGTTTAGGAAGTATACTGGTGGGTTAATTTATAACTTACCATAATTTTTTTCGGCATCCTGAAGGCGTCGCTTCAGGGTCCTGTTTTCATATTGGATCCACCTCACCCTCACAGCTGCAACCACACTGAAATGTCTGCAAAGTTTCAGGCTGGGTAATTAAAAGCCGGCAGTTTCTCTCGAACACCGCTGTCACAAATTTCGTCTTTTTTGTCATTTTGTTCTGTTTAAGGGTGGTTCGGGGGGAGGGGTGGGGGGGGGGGGGGGGGGGTTCAATTGCAATCCTCGCACATGTTTACCTGAGCGCCTAAGGCATGAGCTCGGATGAGACTAATGCCGGCCGAGCTTGAAACCAATGGGAAGAGGAAGACGAGAAGAAGGAAGTGGGATTTGGAGCGTTTCGGGTTGACCAACCACGAACCCGTGACAACCGCATAGGTCATTCAACACACGTCCCATACCGCTCAAACACTGTGTCGAACTGCATTTTGAAGTCAGTCCCACTTCCAACGGTGCATGAACAGAGGCATTCATTTCATGGCATGCCTTGAAATGAATCGAAGTGACGCAAGCTGGGAACATACTGCTGCTGCTTCATTTGGGAATAACTGCGGCCCTCGGCTTGATCACATCACAGTTGCAAAATGAAAGAGAAAAAAAAAAGAGGCGAAAAGGAACAACTGCCTTATCGAAAATTCTAGCAGACAAATGTAAACCCAGTTCAATTCTAGAAAGTTAGGGGACCGAAGTTTGTCCTAACAGTACCATCCAGTCCACTTCCATAAGTTAAAAACAAAAGATGGCTATCCTCTTGAACCATTTTGACTGTAAAGGAATATTGGCTCTGCATGAACCGAATTCCAAGGAAGTGTAACTTCTGAAATTGAATGAAGAATGATCAATGTAATCAATTTATATTTGAACGACATCAGTACACTGCTAGACCAATAAGACATTTTCTAAAGCAACCGACTGAAAGTAGCATTAGGAATTCAATAAGTGCTCTGTTGACATAAGCTACACTTTCTCGGACCATACACAGAATGAGTGGCAACTTTTTATTATGCTACGCACAGATCCAAACATAAGGACAGATAAAGCAAACCCAACTAGTTAAAAAAAAAAAAATCTACCTTAACGAGCAAGCGTGTGCCGAGAAAATAGGGAGTTTTAGAATACCGGGCGCTACTTTACCGCGCGTTACGGACGGCAAAATAGCGAGGATTGCGGCGAAGAGTTTTAGAATAGCGTTTCTCTGCCGGGGACTCCCCAAAACGCAAGCATCTCGTGCTTAAAACACCACCAAGATGTCGCGACAGGTTTTATTTCAAAGTTAGAGCGTTATATCTTGAGAATTAAACAAGTTTTTCGTCTAGAGTAACATTTTTATAGTTGCTTTATACTCAATGCTGCATGTTTTGTTTTTGTCACTGCCAAGCTGCTCAGTTGTACTTAAGAAGCCCAGACAATCCACTACCCAGGCATTTTTACATGTCTGCCGCGATCGTAAGTACACGCGCTTCGATAGCTTTGAGCTGTGAATCCAGCGATCCGTGGCGTTTTCAGTACGCTTCGACTATACGGTACCGACCGTGGTCGCCGAGTGCGACTCACGCAGTTCCCGAGCGGGCGACGGCGTCGAAGACGCGATCAACGGAGATGTCGTAGGTGCCGCCTTTTGCGGTGCCCACGCCATTTTCGAGAAATAACGGGCCCCAAAGCCCGAGTCCGAATGCTTGTTTTGGGTCTCCGCATGCACAGCAGCGACGACGTTATTTCTTTGGGGTTGCGGACGTTAATAGGGAGTTTTAGAATAGCGCACGCTAAAGCTTTGCGTGCGCAAAGAATAGCGTCGTCGCCACTGCGCATGCTTCGAACGCAAACCAGGTTTCGCGCTTTGCGTGCGCAATTTTAGCGTGCGCTATTTCTCAGAAATAGCGTGCGTACGCAAAGAGCCTTTGCGATTCTCCAAGAAGGATTCGTGATGAGAAGTTGGCTAAAGTCAAGACGAGCAGAGTTAAAAACATGGCGGCGGCTGCTTTGGCGGCGTCGTGAGTGCGACGTCGGCGGCATCCTCGCGACTGCGATTTTCAATACGAGACGACATTGTACTCGGTTTGGCAACGATCACCGGCAACTTGATGCTTGTGACGCGCGAACATTTCTCGGCGGTGTGCGAAGGTCAGTACACGAGACCTCTCTTGCCGAGGCGACGCAAGCGGACGCGACCGGCCGACCGCTCGCGTCGCATTCTCAAGTTTAAACATACCTGAAATGGTACTCTGGACCAAAAAACTTGTTTTTTTTTCTAAAGTTACAGCATTTCGTGTGTGAAATAAAAATTGTGACTGTATCTTGGTGGCGTCGCAAGCGCGAGATGCTTGGGCTTTTGCGTCGCGACGGAGAAACGCTATTCTAAAACTCTCTTGTGTCGCGTGCACTAATACAAGCGCTAAATTTAGCGCTAGCGTGCGCTAAAATTGCGTACGTTATTCTAAAATTCCCTAATGTTCACTTCTCGTTCAACGTGTCTACTTACAATGCAAACAAATAAGCATGCTTACCAACTGCGTTGAGTTGCTCGTTCTGTCGCGTCGTCGGTCTTCCGCGCTCTTCTTGAACATAATCATCACAAGAGAAAACTTCACAGATAGATAAACGTGCTTAAATTAGCACATTTCCATGTTTAAAGCCATTTTCATCCCGCGACAAACGCAACGGTCGCAATCATGCCGGAAAACAAAAAACAAAAAATGGTGTCGCTACCGATGGGGCGTCGAAGACGCGATCCTTACAATACGAAACCGAAACCAGTAAAAGTTACTATTCCGAAACCGAAACTGACCAAATCGCGATAGAGGTGGCGCCGTAAATATGTCTTTAGAAAATTAGGAGTAAAAGAGGGCGAATACAGTTATTATTATAAGCACAGAAAATAAATGTGTAAATCACAACTAGCACCGACGCGCTATTTGTTTCGGGTGCAATGCAGTAGGGAGTAGATTTAGTTTTTATTTTTTGTGGAGATTACTTTTAATTTACACTCAGCTTACAGTATTTTATTGGTAAAATATTTTACCGCACCATGCTCCTAAGTTTTATTTAGAGTACGGTCCTAAAATTCCTTCAGAAAAGCAAGCATTGCAATAGGGTATTTTCCTCTAAATTGTGACTGTATCTGAGTGTTTGATTCTAGCATTAATTTCGAGCTACAAAACTCTTTGAACATTCATAACCCCATTGATGTACAACGATGGTGTGTTATGTAACCTGGGATGAAACCATTTTTGCCATCCGAAAATATTAAAAAATAAGCGTAACACTGTCGGATAATTAGCTTGACTAATGTATACTTTTATACATGCTGGAATTCTAGCAACACATTCTTTGGACGTGGAACAGATAATTGCATCATACAGCCCAGGCTACATAACACATGCATCAAATGGGCCGGTGTATTTCTGACAGGGACAATTTTTACCTCAGTTGGATGTCTGAAAAATATATCAGCTTCGTCCAAAAACAACTTTCCAAAAGCACAGAAACATGTTCCCATTGATCCGATCCTCAATTGTTGCGTCCAATATGCATGTACATCGTTCTAACAGACATACGTCTAATTGGTTGCTATTGCTCAAATATACATGCACAATTTGCCTAGACATTCCTGTTTGGCCAACAAAACATTTCGTTTGACTGATAAAAATTCCTAATGGTCCTATAAAGTCCATATGGGAGCAGTCCAACCTCCTATAGGACCAAAAGGTATGCCTATTGGCATTCCCATTCCTCTTTTATTTTCATGTGTATTCAATTAAAACAAAATGAGAGCTCAGAGTTAATTAATCAGCCTAGTGTGTATTTCGTCTTGTTCTTACTGGTTTTTATTCTGTGGAAACTTGGGATTATGTTTCTGTGAGATTGTGTGAGAGTTAGTTTAAATTTTTGCGCGGTATTAGGTCAACAGTTGCTACTTATAAATATTTTGAAAAATGTTCTAAGCAGCACTCTGTATTTGTAATATTACACAGCAGTGCTTCCCAAACTGTGAGGCGCGAACCCCAGGGGTGTCGTGACTGATCCAGCGGAGTGTCGCAAAACAACTGCTGGCTTGTTTCTTTCTTTTTTTCCAATGGTTTTAAATTTGTTAAAATTACCTGTATTACCTGAGAAACTAAATTCAGAGTCAA